>JAODAL010034037.1:0-44808 GCA_025379985.1 Phyllomedusa bahiana | reverse complement strand
GGAAATTAACCATGCGTTTGTTATAAGTACCATGTTCATGCATATATTATACTCAGAAAAATAATAAATATTTTCTTGATAAAAAAAAACTGTCAACAAAAATTCCAGACTATTCTATTGGAATTGTGACACATTGGTCCAAATTACCCAAGATCCGGAGTACACTGTGGTACACGTGTCTGTGTTCTGACACCATCTTGTACAGTACCTGAAAAGACTGAGTTTCTTAACCTGGCTTTGTTAGTAGAGTCCAGTTATGTTCCAGGCTGTGAACTTCATGCTCTTGAAGTTGGGGCACTACTGGCTGCTCTGTGTCATGAGTCAAGAGGAGAATTCAGTATTGCCCATCGCTCATTCCCATTAGCTGAGAAAAACAGGGTCTCTTGGGCCAAAACGGAATTATGACAATCACATTTGCTTAGTCCTATTGAGCTTCTAATGTATAATTCTCAGAGGAAGAAAATGTGCATTAGTGAAAAGTCCCACAGAATAGACATGTGACGGCATGTATGAACGGTACTGCACCAGGTATCTGGTTTCTTTTCAACCCGATATCCAGCGCAACCCTGTTCACTTCACTCAAATCACTCCTAAACGCCATTATCAGGCACATTACATAGCCCCTGTGCCGCTTTGTAATGCGCTTGATCACGGGGGGACGTGCGGGAGGTGGGGCACACTAGAACTGTAGCAAAGCTACATATTTATAGCTTCACTATGGCATTTCTAGGCACATTACTGCTGGAACAGGTATACAACTTTCAAAGTGGTTTACCTGAGCCAGAAATGTTGTACCAAGCACTATAATGCGCCTGATTTATGACTCGCTGTAGAGCGGGTTCATAAATCAGGCGCATTCTAGACTAATGTTAGGTGCATGAAATTTAACATGACAAATTTCATACATGTCGCCCACGGCGTCTACAGCTATTTCATGAGAACAGAGGCTCTTGTTTCTCCTTGTCTGTTGATATATGCTGTGGCAGTTGCATTGTCCATAAGGACTTTTACAGATCTTTCCTCTAGATGATGGAGAAACTGACAAAATCTTTACAATGTAAAGTAGTTATTGGACTGAATAACATAAAAAATTTGGTGTGCCCTCAAAATAACTCAACACACAGACGTCAATGTCTAAACCGCTGGTAACAAAAGTTAGTACACCTCTAGGTGAAAATGGACAAATTATGCCCAACGTATCATTAATTTGTATGTCCACCATTATTTTCCAGCACTGCCTTAACTCTCTTGGGCATTGAGTTCACTAGAGCTTCATAGGTTGCAGACATTGGATTCCTCTTAGAGCAGGTGGATGTTAGAAATATTGCACTCCTCCACCTTCTGTTTAAGGATACCTCACAGATGCTCAATATTTGGCCAGTCCATTTTCTTTAGCAAGGCAGTAGTCGTCTTGCATGTGTGCTTGGGGTCATTATAATGTTGGAATATTGCCCTACAGCCCAGTTTTCTAAGGGAGGGAATCATGCTCTGCTTCAGTATGTCTCAGAACATTTTGGCATTCATGGTTCTCTCAATAAACTGTAGCTTCCCACAGCTGGCAGCACTCATGCAGCCTCAAACCATGACACTTCCACCATGCTTGAAACATCATTGACTTGTCTTTTTACTCTTCACCAAGTTGCCGACACACGCTTGACACCATTTGAACCAAATAAGTTTATCTTGGTCTCATCAGACCATAGAACTTAGTTCCAGTAATCCATGTTTTTAGTCTGCTTGTCTTCAGCAAATTGTTTGTAGACTTTATTGTGCACCATTTTTAGAAAAGACTTCCATTTGAGACGACAGTCATGCAGATCAATTTCATGCAGTGTGCGGCGTATGGTCTTAGCACTGACAGGCTGACACCCCACCCCTTTAACTCCTGCAGCAATTCTGGCAGCACTCAAACGTCTATTTTGAAAAGACAATCTCTGGATATGACACTGAGCACATGTACTCAACTTCTTTGGTTAACCATGGAGAAACCTGTTCTAAGTAGAACCTGTCTTGTTAGATCGCTGTATGGTCAGCTTAGTTTCAGGGTGTTGGCAATCTTCTTATAACCTAGCCCATCTTTCTGTAGAGCAACAATTCTTTTTTTCAGATCCTCAGACAGTTCTTTGCCATGAGGTGCCATTTTCTACTTTCAGTGACCAGTAAGAGAATATAGGAACTATAACATCAAATTTAACACTCCTGCTCCCCATTCACACCTGAGATCTTGTAACACCATTGAGCACAATTTGTTCATTTTCACTTAGGGGTGTACTCACTTTTGTTGCCAGCGGTTGCTCACTTTTTTTGTCAATGTTAGCACATACATCTTGTCCCACAAAATGGAAGACCTCATATATAGATGGAAACATAAATAAGTTATGGCTCTTGGAAGGCATAGAAGAAAAAAGTAAAAGCAATATTATTATGATTATTTAGGAATATCTATGCTCATTCGCCAATCAACAGCAGGTTTTGGCACAAGACGGATCCTGTAGTAAACTCCTTTACTCCTCTGAAAAGGTGGGACCTATACAAGGATCATCTGTTTTCACAACTCTACCTTCTGTTAAAAAATATTTAACCCAGGGGTCCTGAAACCAAGGCAAATTTTTGAAGGTGTTTTCCTATGGGAAGGCCTTTGGCATCAGAAGTCAGTCTTTGTTCTTGCATTGTAAGATTTATTTGCCCCTATTTGTGGCCATTGAGCTGAATCTCCTTTGTTCTGAAGTGAATGTCATGCTTTAAGTGATCTCCTTTGAAAGGAACTCTTACCTCAACCTCTACCAGCCCCAAGGAGGAACTTGTCTACCTTGTCTGGCTAGTCCTCCATTAGCTCATCAAGCTCCGAGACAAAAAAACTTTTGTTGTTAGAATTCAAGGTTATATAGGTTGTTCTTTTACAGGGATGTCTTCCTGCCGAGGTTGTTTACATTCATATTTACATTTTTAAAGCTGTCCAGGATTTATTCTCTATAAATCCTAAAATCTTTCTTTTGGATTGTATTTAGCTGGTTTTTCAAGGCATGAAGGTTGCCTTGCTGAGTAATGCCAACCTTTACATGGACAGTTGCAGCCTGGTAACCACACCTGGCATAGTATACCTTTCTTTCCATGGGGTATTTAAGACTAGTGCTTTTTTCACTGTGTCGTTGGATTTTTTATGGAAATATGAAGGCAAAACAAGTTTACCTATATATTTTACCATGCTGGACATTGAAACATTTTTGGTTGCTTCTTGTTACACTTACTTGAAATGTGGTCCATGCAAAAGCAAATGAAGTTGCTTTACAGGTGATCGGTGAGCTGGCTATCTTTGTGCACTTGTACTTAAGACTAGAATCATGCCTAGATGAAACATTAGTCTTTTTGGACAAATTGTCAATGGTTTGGGGGCATTCCCTGGCAAGGCAGGAGGTCTGGTTTATTAGATGGCATGTAAAAGCCTGTGCTAATGAATTTTATGGTCAAACAAATAACAGATAGATTGTTAGAGAAACAATATGCTATAAATTGCACACTATAGTTGAGGGACTGTTTAACAAATTTTGCATCTAGGAGCTTTACGCTACATCATCTCTCTATAAAATTTGCATCACTTCTAGGTGTCAACTAAAAACATAAATAACATCCTTCCTGACAAGTAAAATATCTAATCATTGATGCTGCTTTTGTGACACCTCATGACAGTAGAAGAAGCTTGGCTTTGTGACATTATGGGGGGAATGTCTGAAAACTGTCTACGACCTTCTTTGCCTATAGCAATCAATCAGAGCGGATTGGTTGCTATGGGCAACAAAGAAAGTCTTCGACCTAGACAGTTTTCATACATGTGGCCCAATGTGATTGAGAGACCAACCATTGCTTTGCCTGGTTTGCAATAAAAAGTGACCTCCTGCAAGAGGCATAATACTTGTCTGAAGCTCGGTATCTTCACATTAAAGACTATTGTCTTTATGTCATTTAGTCCAATGACGTCAGACATAATTTTTTATTCTGTGATCATTTGGCAGAAGATGAGACATTATTCCATGTTTCGTGAAATCACATTCCTTCATGAAAGCCACCAGTTACTTTGTGTAATAATGCACCTTTAAAAAAGACATCACTCCAGCCTCTGACAACCTGTATTATTAATTGTTACATTGTATTACTAAACATGAGACATTACTCCTGGCTTTTTGCCATTGTGATTTATTACAAGTGACATCACTACTGACTTGTGAAATGATGTGCCTTTTTATAAGATATCAGTGACTTGTGAGGCAGATTCTTCCTTCTCATTTGGGTTTACAGAAAGGTGTAGCAGAAATCCTACTATACAAAATCTCAATTTCCTTAGGGGCAAAAAGAACCTTCTCTTGATTTAGGTATGTTAAACTTTCCATATACTCTAATTTATAGATCTGGACAGTCTGCAGCTAATTTAAAACAGCAGTGTAGAATTGGCAGCTTCACACGTCAGGCCACATGTATGAAAACTGTCTAGGTCTAACACTTTCTTTGTTGTCCATAGCAACCAATCAAAGCTCCCTTGTGATTTCATATAGTGCTCTGAAAAAGTGAAAGGGGAGCTCTGATTGGTTGCTATGAGCTCGGATTGGTTGCTATGGGCAACAAAGACAGTCTTACACCTAGACAGTTTTCATGCATGTCCCCCTTATTGTGTAGCTGCTTCACCAAGGAGAAGGCAGTGGCGGTTTATTACTATCCCTGCCTTCTCGATCATTGTATATACAGCTCCCTATACATATACAGCGCTCTACCTACCGGGAGCTTATATCTACCTACAGGGGCCTATACCTACCTACAGAGGACATAAATCTACCTACAGGGGGCTTATACATACCTATAGGAGGCCTGTATCTATCTACAAGGGGCTCATATCTACCTACAAGGGCCTGTATACCTACCTGTTTATATACCTTCCTACCTACAATGGGGCTATATTTCTACCTATATGGGCTTGTATACCTACCTTCCTACTAGGGGCCTATATACGTATAGAGGGGGTCTATACCATACTTCCCAAGTTTAAATGTGGCCATCAGGGAGATTTTGAGTTGCAGTGTTCTACATGTGCGGTCCAAAACAATTGCAGAAACCACACCCTGTTTTACCTGACACACCCCTTTTACACAATAGCCACACCCACTTTCCACAACTGTGTGACACTAAAGTCCACCGTATGCTATGCAACTACAATACACTGTATTCTATGTGACACTAAAGTCCACTATTTGCTATGTGATACTAAAGTCCACTATATGCTATGAGACACTAAAGCCCACTGTATGCTATGGGACACTAAAGTCCACTACTTGCTATATGACCCCACAATCCACTGTAAGCTATGATACACTAAAGTCCACTGTATGCTTTTTGACCCCACAATCCACTGTTTGCGAGGGGAACTATAGAGGAAGCATGGTCTTATAGCTGGCTGTGCTAGCACCTGGATAGTCTCCTAGCTGGCAGTGCTAGCACCTGGTACCTAGACGCTCTCCTAGATGGCAGTGCTGGTACCTGGATGGTCTCCTAGCTGGCAGTGCTAGCACCTGGATGGTTTCCTAGTTGGCAGTGATAGCACTTGGACGATCTCCTAGCTGACAATATAGCACCTGAATGGTCTCCTAGCTGACAGTGTAGCACCTCTAATGGTCTCCTAGCTGGCAGTGCTAGCACCTGGATGGTCTCCTAGCTGGCAGTGCTAGCAGCTGGACGGTCATGTAGCTGGCAGTGCTTGCAGCTGGACGGTCATGTAGCTGGCAGTGCTAGCACCTGTACGGTCTCCTAGATGTCAGTGCTAGCACCTGGGTGGTCTCCTAGCTGGCAGTGCTGACACCTGGATGGTCTCCTAGCTGACAGTGTAGCACCTGGACAGACTCCTAGATGTCAGTGCTAGCACCTGGATGGTCTCCTAGCTGGCAGTGCTGACACCTGGATGGTCTCCTAGCTGACAGTGTAACACCTGGACAGTCTCCTAGCTGGAAGTGCTAACACCTGGATGATGTCCTAGCTGACAGTGTAGCACCTAGACGATCTCCTAACTGGCAGTGTTAGCACCTGGATGGTCTTCTAGCTGGCAGTACTAGCACCTGGACGGTCTCCTAGCAGGCAGTGCTAGCACCTGAATGGTGTACTAGCTGGCAGTTTACCAAATGGATGATCTCCTAGCTGGCAGTGTTAGCACCTTGATGGTCTCCTATTTGGCAGTGCTAGCACCTGGACGGTCTTCTAGCTGGCATTGCTAGCAACTTGATGGTGTCCTGTGCCTTTACACAATTAAGATTACCAATTTAACAAATGGCTGTGTGAGTGAGGAGTGATGTCTGTCTTCCTCCCTTTCTCTCCGGGAGATCTCCCCTTATTGCAGGAGTCTACCGGACATTCTGGGAGAGTTGGCAAGTATGGTCTATACTGATCTTCTCACAGAAGGCTATATACGACCTACATTCAGGGCGGCAATATACATATAATCCTAAACATGGAAGGGAGAGGCATGGACCGCACATCCTCACACTATACGTTGATCTAATGCTTCTCAGCAAAACTTTACCAAAAAGAACAGGAGGTTCTTAGTATACTTTTTGATCAAAGTGTATAAGCCCACTTGCCACTTCATGGTACCCTCTTTAAAATGGGTTCCTACACTAAATGGGGGTTACACTGCATGGTGGCCACCGTTGCAGCAAAAGCCACAAAGATGACGAGTGCAGCCCAGTGGCCCAACAGCCCCACTGCTGGCAGACCTAGCCCCCTGGCTCTGGGCTGCACGACCACACCAGCACAGCATTACAGCAGCAATGGCCGCCATACAGCACTGCCACCAAAAAAAGGAAAGGTTGACACAGCTTACCTCTCCTGGGCTCCCTGCAAGCAGACTGAAAGAAAAAGGGCATTAACCTTTATACAGACTACTGCTAATTAAAAACACCTGGTCCAAATAGGGAGGAGTGCTGGTCCATGTGTAAAAGAAATAGACGTATGTATTCAAAACATGGAAGGGAGAGGCATGGACCGGACATCCTAACACTATACGTTGATCTAATGCTTCTCAGCAAAACTTTACAAAAATGAACAGGAGGTTCTTAGTATACTTTTTGATCACACAGAACTACAAAGACCAATACCTTAGGGCAAAATACAATTATTATAAAAGATAACTTTTATTACAGTATAATAAAAACACTAAAGACTTCTCCCTATTATGCCCTAAACAAATGCCTAATACAAACAGCAGAGCTACCGCCCCAAAAAAGGACGACCCTGTGCAGGAACCTATCTGAAATACCCTACACCGTCCCTAACTACTAAATATGGCTCAAAAAAAGCACCATAAAAAACACAACCAGCAAAAAGGTATTTGTCTTTGTAGTTCTGTGTTGTCTTTTCTTCAAGACCGGGTAGTTATATCTTGGGGGATCTACTGCCCATTATCTTTAGGAGATAGGTTGTTTTGCTATACTTTTTGATCAAAATGTATAAGCCCACTTGCCACTTCATGGTACCCTCTATAAAATGGGTTCCTACACTAAATTGGGGCAGCACTGCATGGTGGCCACCGCCGCAGCAGAAGCCACACAGATGAGGGGTACAGCCCAGTGGCCCAACAGCCCCACTGCTGCCAGACCTAGCCCCCTGGCTCTGGGCTGCACCACCAGGGGGCTAGGTCTGGCAGCAGTGCAATCTCATGTAACTGTCGGGGCTCAGTGACCAAGAAAAGCTGTGCAGTGACTCCAGGGGGTCTATTTCCCCGGAACTGGGGTAATACTGTATATCAGCTCCATTCACAGGGGAAATGAATTTATGGAGGGAGGGGGGCGCAAAATGTAAAATACATAAAATAAAAATGCACAAAAATCTTAAAAATTAAACCTGACAGCCCAAACCGCTGTTTTTAGCCCCAGCACTGATGATCCTTAAACTTTATATCACTTTCATATAAATGTCTGTAATGGAAAGGTGACACAATTATAAAACTTATTTTAGCGTCACTTTAGCTGTTTAAATATAAATATATATATATATATATATATATATATATCTATATATATAAATGTAAAAAGCAGACTATTGTTTCATCATTTTCCCTGATATTATAAAAATGTAATGTAAAAATTACATAAGAATAGAGCTGTAAATATCACGAAAAAGTTGAAAAAATTAGTAGAAGAGCAAAATATGAGAAAATGTTATAGCGTTCAAACCTGCATGTACTAAAAAAAATGTGAGAGTAAAGGGTAGGTGAGGAACTGATTAATGGTGATACGATGAGTCGTGGTGTAGTGCAACATGTTGATGTAAGGAAAAGGGGGAATTTTTCTTCCCACTCTGAATACAGTTTAGTCTAGGAAAGGCCCTGCTCCAGATTAACAGTGATCTAACACCTATGTCCTCAATTGCAGAACAAATTAAAAAAAAGACACATGATAGCTAAGTAAGCCTCATTTTTTTTCTTCTTTTATTCACGCTGGCCCCATTTCAGCTACATTTGTTTTTTACAAGTGGACAACCTATTTAAGTCTCATCTTATGTGTCTGGAGTTTTTTCTCACCTCTTTATTAGTAAGCACATTTTGCTACTACTGTTCTCTCTCTCACTTTTCCCAAGAGAGAGCCTGTCCCTGAGTCATCACTGGGAATTGCAACACGCCTCTTGTGTTCACGGCTCAGTCGACAGTCTCACAAGCTACAGCTAAGAACTCAGTCAGTCTGTCTCTTGTCCCTACACTACACTTGGCTTACCATCTGCATCTTGCTACTGTGCCAATAGCTGTTTGCTTCGCGTAGACGCATAGGTGCATAGCTATTACACACACCATCACCATTAAACCCATCCGTGTTACATGAGCAAGGAAACTCTTCCTCAAGCTCATCCACTCACTCACCAATGACCGCTCTCTAGAGTATTGTCTATTCTGTTCTCTGCAGCCGGAATGCGGGTTTTCTCCGCAATGTCTTACACCTCTAGAGAAGGACTGTTAGATGTTAAATATAAAAGTTTACAGAAAACTGGGAAACACCAATAACAGTAAATAACTGACCTAAATGTCCAAAGGATATTTGTGTATTTTACCTTTAGAGCAGGAGAGGAAAGGTCTTGTTTTTAACCTCTTCCTGTCACAGGGATGTTTGTTTCATTCCTTTTTTCTTCCCTCACATCTACTTTGATATATAACAACCTTTTTTTTGGCAGAACACAATGTACTTTGTGGAGTGGATAGTAAAAAAAACCCCCCAAAAAACAAACAGCTATTTTTGTAGGGCGTTTGCTTTGATGGCATTCCCTGTATGGTATAAATGGCATGTTATCTTTATTCTGCAGGTCGGTACAATTCTGGTAATACAAAATTTTTTGTTGAGTTTTTGTTATGTTTTAGTCCTCTTCAAAATAAAAAAAAACTTTTTAGATTTTTTTAAAATTTGTGTTGCAGCATCATCTTTTCTAACCAATTACTTTTTTATTTCTCCATCAATGGAACAGAAGGCTTGTTTTTTTGGCTTATGTGTAGTTTTTATTGGTACTATTTTGAGATCCATACAGCTTTTTATTTTAATTTTTTGTGGACACAAAGTGACAAAAGCACTGCAATTTTACTGTTGGATGTTTTTTTCTATGGTATTTACTGTATGGAATAAAGAATGTTATATTTTAATATGAAAGACTTTTATGGAATTAGCAATACCAATCATATTTAATTTTTTTTTTTGTAAAATGGCAAAAAGTTTTATTTAATGTTTCATTTTTGTTTTTAGATTTTTAAAACTTATTTTTTTTTACTTATACTTTTAGTACCCTTACTGCACTTGACCACTAGTTGGTTCAATCACTTGTACATTGCTTTGCAATGATAATATATTGCAGAACAGCATACAATAATGGCTATTACATCCTGCTTTTAAAGTGGTAAGATGGCAGCAGTTAAGGCCTTCATTTAATTCCTAGACAGACCCATCTTTTCCATTGGGCAAAGTACGTGGCTGACTGTGGGCCCTCTGAGCACAGTGGGCCCATCTGGGAAGCCGTCTACCCTGTCCAGTAAAAACAGGGGCTCGGAGCTTCTCTCCTAACTCCTGTGACTTTATTCTCTATTAAAACAGCAGGCCTGCTTTCACTGAGTCAAGCACCAGTGGACGGGAATGAAAACAGGCACCCAATGGAATAGCAAAGGAGGAGGGCTCCAACCTGGGCAACACCAATCCCCAGAGGCGGGTCCGGGTGGCACGTTGGTGTGTGGTCCTGGACCCACTGTATCTTTTCAACTGTATGCGTGTCCTCAGAACTATGGTGGAACAGAGAGCCGACAGCTATCAGCACCATGCACAACAGACTGACTACTTCTGTGAGGCAGAGGCACACAGGAGGTTTGCTACAGTGATGTTCTTACAACTCCTGTACCACTTTATCTCCTAGTCCGAAAGCTCATGCTAGACACTAGCTCTTGGAGCTGGCTCCTCAGTGGGGAAATGGGGAGAGTTGAGTATCTTTTTAAAAAATGTTTTAATCAGTTAGAAGGGCCTATCTACTTAGAGATGGCTGTGTACCTAGAAGGTGCATATATGCTTACAGGAGGCTGTATACCTACAGGAGGAACATATACCTAAAGGGGAGTGTATACCTACCGGAGGCTATAAACCTACAAGGGGCTGTATACCTACAGGAGGCATATATCTCTGCAGGGGGCTGTATTCCTAACTGTCTACAGGGAGCTGTATAACTAACTAGCTACAGGGGGCTATATACCTACAGGGGCTGTTATACCTACCTATCTACCTACCTACAGAGGGTATATATATATACCTACCTATCTACAGGGAGCTGTATACCTTCCTACAGTGGGCATTTATACCTGCCATCTACACAAGGCTGTATACCTACATATCTACCTACAGGGGGCATTTATACTTAGCTATGTAAAAGGGGGCTTTATATCTACATACAGAGGGCATATATAACTGGGGGCTACTATACCTTCCTACAGTACACCGATATTTCATACCTACTAGGTTCTATATACCTACCTACTTAATGGGGGGCGCCATATCAGAGGTCTGAATTAGTAGAAAAGTGCTGAAAAAGTGAGAAGTCTAAGATTTTTGTGTAGTAAATTCTGCAGGGACAAGTTTGGGGGGGGGAAAAGTTGTTTTTTGGGGTTGAGTGGATGGGGAAAAGAAAAGGAAAAAGAAGCACAGAGAGAAGTAAGATTCACAAAGAAATTTTTCCTGTGGGGTCCTGGATGTCAGTGGTTATTTTGCTTCTATGCTGGATCAGTGCTATATTCACTGACCTGTGATGGTGACCTGAACGGGTTTGCTTTCTGGGGTCTTATTTTTTTTTAGTATTGTTTGATTATACCGATGCTTGATGGGTGGCGCATAAATTTGCCCCTGATTGAAAAAAGAGGTGCAATGTTCCTATATTTAAATATTTTGTGAGGAAATTAAACTTACATTTTCCAATCTTAAAGCCAAAAACATATTTTTAAATTTATGTAAAACTTAACCTCTATTTTTCACTATCTAAAAACCTGTTTTCTAACCCTCTAAATTTTATCCCTTTTCTATAAAGGAATAATCCTTTTCTATTATAAAGTTGGGGGGACCCCCCTTATTAACGGGGGGAATTATATTACAGTGTTTACTAACTCCAATAGGGGTCCAAAAAAAATCCACTTGGGCGTCATCCCAAACCGATGGACAAAAAAATATAAAGTTTCCTTGTGAACCCTTTGCCAGGTACCTTGTAAAAGAGGAAGAAATCACAAAATTAAAAATGTATGCCACCTCCCGAAGTTTCACCCTAAGGCTTATCAAGGATAGGGTCGGTCATCCCTGTGAAGCCGTTAGGGTTTAAAACATTTTGGGGGGGTCGGGATGCTTTTTAATTTGTGATTCTCCCCTCTTTTAAAAGGGGTTTGGGTAATGAGGCCCCCCCCCCCCTAGGTAAGTAGCCTAAAAGGGACCCCATAGTAGGTGAAAAAGGGGCCCCAGTTTTATGTCTATACATAGCTTTTACTTGGGCCCCTACATAGTCTACCACCAGGACCCTATATATAGCCTATATAAGTCCTGCCAAACTACATAGATAATATAGCCAACCCTGAAGTTAAAAATTAAAATAATATCATCCTCTCCATCTCCCAGCAAGTCCGCCTGCTCTAGGCCCCATCGGCTTGGGGCTAGTGCCTAGGAAGCAGCTGCAAGATGGCCAATGATGTCACTCATGGCCTTCAAGTATATACGGTAGGTAGACACTATTACGGGGCAGAAAACGAGTGGAAGGCCACAGCTTGCGGCCTGCCTGTGCGGACTGATGACATCATGCAGCCTGATGACATCACGCATCGGAGCAGCAGGGTAGAGAGGTAAGTACTTGTATTTTAAATTTTTTTAACAAACCCTGCCTATACCTGCCTATGGGAGACATATACCTGCCTATAACTGCCTATACATGTCTATGAGGGGACATGTAGTTACCTATAACTGCATATACCTGCCTATAACTGCCTATGGGGGGACATATACCTACCTATACCTGCTATGGGGGACATATACCTGCCTATAACTGCCTATACCTGCATATGAGGTGACATATACCTGCCTATAACTGCCTATACCTGCTATGGGGGACATATACCCGCTTATAATGCATAATGCCTTGAAACATAACTGCCTATATGCCTAGGGGGACATTAAACTGTCTATACCTGCCTATGTAATTGTATGGGTATCCATTTTTATTTTTGAAATTTACCAGTAGCCGCTGCATTTTCCACCCTAGGCTTATACTCAAGTCAATAAGTTTTCCCAGTTTTTTTGTGGAAAAAGTAGGTGCCTTGGCTTATATCCGAGTATATACAGTAGTTAAACATCTGGGATTGAAGTTATCTCTAGTCCGGCCACTGCTCGCAAGTGCTGACTGCAACTAACAGATGGCACCCAACATGTATAGAGCGGACTCAGTTTATGAGTCTGCTCCCTTCATCTTGTGTGCTCCCATCCTGACAGGCAACCTTTGCCTACCAATCATCCTAACACTGTCTATCTCTCCTGAGAAGATGTTTCTGCTGCTAAAGTGTCCAATAGTAGCATGCTTTACCCTGTTCTGGTAAATGGCTGCCATTATGGATTGTGATATTGAGATTCTGTGTTCCTGTTCAAACATAGAAATCTATGGTAGTTCATGCATATTCTGACACTCTGAGGATAGGCATTTTTTTGTGCTCCCTGCTATAGCTGTTTTTACTACTAGATGCTATAACTCTACAATGCTAACGCAGATGACCAAGGCAAATGTGACAGATAAGAAATTTCATCAACTAACTTGTAGCAAAGATAGTGTCCTACTATGGTACTAATTTTCTAGTGAATGAGTTCTTCAATTGACCCGTACTACTGCAAGTGGTAATCTATGGAGCTTGCATGGCTGTGTGCTTGAATTTATGCACCTGTGTGTAATCAGTATAGCTAAAAAGTAAAGTAAATTAAATTAAGATGGGTGCCCATCTACTTTTGGCTATATGATTAGCTGATGGGTAAAATTCTTGTTGTCTGCAGCCACCTCTAGAGGGAGAGTAGTATCTGAATGCATACAGTTATTTGAATTATGAAAGAGTATGCAATAAGCTCTCCCTAGTGGTGGCTGCAAAAAAGATTAAAAAAAAACCCATACAAAAAAAGCAACAAAATATATAATGATATGATTTTATGATACAGCCTTCTGAGATCACAAAAACTAAGCTTTAACTATAAAGATGAAATAGTTCTTAAACTGTATGCAAAACTTTTCCATTACTTTAAAAGAATTACAATCATTTTGTAACAGTTTGCTAAATCTGATATTAACTTCATTTTGGTTCTGCTCTTTCCGTCCTATTTCATTGATGCCATATTCACTTATGGTTAAGGCTAGCAGGCAATAATTAGCAGGCATAGTGCTAAGCAAGCGATCTATGTGTCATAGAGTTTGACCTTGTAAGGATAATGAGACAAGGAGAATTCAGAACAGATGAAAGCCAAGTACACCTACTTTATCTAGTGACAGCCAGGGAACACCTTCATGCTCAATCAATTCTCACTAATGAGACAAGATGGGGTAAGATGGTAAAATAGTAGGAACTGGCAACATTTTTTTCTGTTTAATGATCTATAACTTGCGAGGGACAGTAAAATTGTCACTTAAGTTTAAAGCAATAATATGAGTACACAAGAAAAGAGACATTAAAATGTGATATCTTATATGCTGCTTTATTGAAATGCTAATGAGAAGATGAAGGCCTATGGCATAGAAATTAAGAAAAATCCACAATCTATATGACCTTTTATCAAACATATTTCATTAAATGAACACAGAGGAGAGCTTTAGGATAAAAGAAGAGCTGTGGATACATGTATTTTATAGATTTGATCATCAGGAAATATAGGCCTACTTTACGGTGGCTAGCTATCCAAATCACATTTCATTATTTTAGACAGATTTAAACTTTCCCCACTTTTATTTGCTAGTGATGGAGAATCTCATGCCAGCTACTAGTAGTAATGTGTTGGGTGTGAAGATCTACATTCAAAATGTTCTAATTCTGCTGCTGATCTCCTTACCTATATGACTCATCCAAATAACATCTTAGGCTACACAGCAATGTTAAAATGCCGTTCATAATCCAACAGCATTTTAACATCTCCATACCACGTTTTTTGGCTCGGGTCTGCGCCAGTACATTGATTGTACAGGAATCTGACGGGAAACTGGAAGTTAGTGCATGTTTTAAAATCCGCCAGAATCTGGTAAATTTCAAAAACAGATTTTCTATTGTTGGCTAAGGGGCACAGGTTACACACAGATATTCGGCGGATTCAAAATACTGAATCTGCCCAAAATCCGACCAAAAACCAGTACATAGCCTTACCTGCCCTAGTGTTCATTTTATCAAGTTTCTGACAGACTCACTTTCTTTTTTCTTTAGTACATGTGGTCTTGCAATCGCAAAATTTGGATGAGGAAACAATGCTGAATTTCCAATGAGTAGTTTCCGCCTTCTATACTCATAATGGTCAGTGCGTAAATCGTTTAAACAATTGACGTCAATTGTTTGTAGGTGCTAACTATAAGCACCAAAACTACGTCAGTAAAATCTATTCTGAATGTGATTTTATAAAAGGTATAATGGAGGTTGGTTTACTGTCTGATTGGAACCTGATTCTGAGGCAGATTCAGTGCTGAATCCACCCCTAGAGCCAGCGACCAAATCCGTTGCGTGAACATACCCTAACACTTTCTTTTACTCAGTTATTTTGTTGGTTTTTTTGCCTTTTTTCTGTGATGCATACAGGATTTATTTTTATGTAATTTTAAATTAGATTTTTTTCAATAACATGACGAAGGCTATCACTTTTTTTTTTACAGCAAAATAAGTTTTGTTATTGTGTCACTCTTCAGTCATGGACGTTCATATATGTGATATAAATTTTTAGGGTCGCCAACGGTGGGGCTAAATGTTGCAGTTTGGAATATCTGTTATTTAATATTTTTAGATTTTAGATTTTTTTTGTGTTTGTGGGTTTATAGTGCCGGGAAGCAGGAGCACTATGTATGCAACAATCAAGAAGGCAACAGTGGTAATAAAATATCCCTGCCTTCTCAGTGGAGGGCACAGGTATCACTGACAGCTGACTCTCCATTCTCATAGCTGCACAATTAGTGTACAGCTGCACACTCTGCATGGCTGTTTTAAAATGGCTGTGCAGAGTTACATTTGCACCGCTGGGATGTATATAGTCAATGGGCAGTTCTCATCCAGGTAAAAAAGTTTAGTTCCCTGAGTAATTCTCAAATCCACTTGACTAACAGTATTGCATTTAACATAAACTTAGCTATTACTACAATGGATCATTCCTGTCATAAATTTCCTTTTACTAGGCTTATGTTCTCTTTTAAGGAATCTTTAAGTTAGATCTATACAAGTGGACATTGAACTGGAAAGACTTCTGTTGGATTGGCCATAGCAATATTTTAATATTCTTTGAATTTTAGACTTTATTCAATTTATCCCATTGCTTTTTGCTCATACCCAAATACTTATACTAAACCAGCTGTTTTCTATGTTTATTTCAGCACATAAACACTGGGGAGTGTCTAAGTAGAATTGAAAATGCGAGAGGATTGGCGATTCTGGACATGTAGGCTTACTATGTGGCAGCAGTGGACTTATTGATTGGTTCTGTTTTGGGCATACAAAACTTTAGACCCAAATGGAAATTACTCTCTCCGCTTTCCTTACGAAGGCCCTGGAACAATGACTCCTGGAAGTTACATAGTCACATTCCCACTTGTCAGTCAACAGACGCTATCTGCATGAAGGCCATGAAGGCAGTACCTACTTAAAACAAAACTGTTTACACAACTGACAGATCTCTCACACCAGTAAGAGGTAGCTTAAGTTTCATGCTCTTTTTTCTCATCTATTTCCCAAGCCAAAAAACTCATCTTTATTCACAATCTTGAATCCTTCAATTTGGAAGCTTACCCTTAAATTATCCCACACCACTCTCCATTGTCTGCAATATCAAGAACTCCAACACTATTTTGTAGGAAACAAGATCAAGCTATATTTACATTAATCCCTGATAATTTTTCAGATGTGTGTCAGCAGGAATACTCCAGGTTACCAAATTTTGGTAATATACTTGTTAAATGTATAACCCTTGACTGAGGCTAAAAAACTATTTCACATTAAAGGGACACTACTAGAGATGGGCGAATTTCTCAAAAATTCGGTTCGTTCACCTCGCCGAATTTCCCGACAAAAATAACTTTGGTCCGAATTACTTCGGGACGAATCACGTTAAAAAAAGCTACAGTCTTTCCAGGCTGCACAGAGCCTGCAGGGTGCTGTAGAACGTTGTGCCATGCTTAAATATGCAGGGGGGAGCTTGGTTTGGTCTTCATTACAATGTTTGTGTTGCCCCCAATTAAAATCCGCTTTAACCTTCATAAAAAAATAACTGGGACTTAGAGGGGAAAACGCCCCAAAAACTGAGGAAGAAGTGCAAATAAATCTGGAGGGTGGAAAAAACAAAGGGAGGGCACGGTGGCAAAAATGACAAGTGTGGAGGTTTACGGCCCAGCCCCAGCAGCATGAGGTCAGGACAGTGGCTCAATGACATTCTGGAGGTGGCAAAAACAGTAGTAGGCCCCAGAGTGGAACAATGACAGGAGAGTGGAGGTGACGGCGGCAGCAGATGAGGTCAGACCAGTGGAACAATGACATACTGGAAGGTGGCAAAAAAAGGAGTAGGACACCAAGTGGGCTCAATGACAGAGAGTGGATGGTGTCGGGTTGCAGCGCATGAGGTCATGGCAAGTGGTCACAAAGACATTTCTGGAGGTGGGGTGGGGCAAAAACAAGTATGTTGGTCTCAGAGTGTGGCACGATGGAAGAGAGTGGGGTGGTCGGCGGCAGCAGCCATGAGGTCAGAGAGTGGAACAATGGACACAGATGTGGAGGGCAAGGCACAAGCACGCTAACAGCAGCACTGGGAGGTCAGGCTGTGGCACAATGACTTTTGGATGTTGCAACAACAGTAGTAGGCCACAGAGTGGCACAATGAACAGAGAGTGGAGTCACAGCTGACAGCAGCTGCAGCAGGAGGTCGACAGTGGCCACAATGAAATTCTGGAAGGTGGCAAAACTGAGAGTAGGCCAACAGAGTGGCACAACTGGACAGAGAGTGGGAGGTGACGGCCGGGCAGGAGCAACAGCAATGAGGTCAGAGAGTGAGACAATGACATTCAGGAGGTGGCAAAACGTAGGAGGCCACAGAGTGGCACAATGAAGAGAGTGGAGGGTAACAGCAGGCTAGCAGCAATGAGGTCAGACAGTTGCACCAATGTCATTATGGAGGTGGCAAAACTGGAGTAGGCCACAGAGTGGCACATGGACAGAGAGTGGAGGTGACGGTGGCAGGAGCTACAGAATGAGGTCAGAGGGAGTCGGCACAATGACAGTGTGGATGTCTCCGGCACCAGAAACAGCAGCCATGAGGTCATAAAGTGGCTACAAAGGAGTGTGGAGCGTGGGTGACAATACCTGTCCCTGGTTAAAGATGGTTGGTGGCAGATGGAGAAACTGTCAGCAGATGTGTGGCATCGGGCGGTGGGCGGCTTCCAGCAATAGTAGGCTGAGGAGGTAGTTTTAACAAAGACTCATTTCTCACATTTTATTTGAGGAGTCATGGATGATGTAGTCTGACTCATAAGGGCATTGGTGTGGTGGAAATCCTGGCCGATCCACGCCTGATTCCATCTTGACAAAGGTCAGTCGTTCCACATTTCCCGTGGAACAAGCGGGTTCTCCTTGGAGGTAACGATGGCCCCCGGCTGCACTGAACACCTCGCTTGATGCCACATACTGGCAGGGTGGACAGCTCTCCACTGCAAATCGGCAAGTTGCGGCCACACATTCCAGTTTGGCTAGCCCCAGTAGTCCAGCGGATCTTCTACAATGGAGGTGGACAGAGTCGCTGGTCCAAGTATGCAACCAAATGCTGGTTCAGGGTCTGATCCCGGTCCTGCTGTTCGCTGGCGACTGCCCTCCTCACTAGGCGGGTGAAGGAAGCTGATCATCAGAACCACCAGACGTAGGTTGCTGCTGATGGAGCTGGTACATGCTCTACCCCCATAACTTCCACCAGCAGCCCCGGCAGTAGTACCGTGAGCCGCTGAATGAACCCCCGGTCAGACCTGGTCAGAGGAGGGACGATGCCGCAACCATAGGCAGCGGACCAACTGAATACCGACGAGGATTTTCCCTATAGTATTTGAGTTTGTCCATCCCACTCAATAGCTGGGAAAATGGCTCCAATTTTGGGACCGGTAGCGAGGGTCCAATAGGGTGGAGTGCCAGAAGTCATCCCTCTGCGGATGTGACTATCTCGGCTGTCATCTTGCCAGGCAAATACAGCATGCTGCGGGCATACATGCACAAGTGACTCTCAGGGCTCCCTGCACCATCTCCACTGTTATAAATGCCACGGTGCTTGCGGCTTCATCTGCCTCGTCTTCTCATCTCATCTAATTCCTCATCCTCCAGCTGCTTGATCCTCCTCTCTTGTCACTGGGTAGAAAATCCACTCATTTCACCTGACAATGCTTATGCTCCCAATGTCCTCATACTCCTCCATTTCAGTCCCCACACGGACTATGTCTGCGCGAGATGTAGTCGCCACGTCTCCTGTTCCCTGCCCAGACAGATGTTTCAGCATCTTGTTCACAGGAAATGGAAGCAGTGGGAATGACGTTATTCTTCCAGTAGGTCCTGGCGATATGACAAATAACGTGGCCTCCTCGAATGGCCTCAACTATACGGCAGGTGTTCAAGCTTGAGATGCCCTGGCTGACATACGAAAGTTACATAGGTGGAGATACTAGTTGGTCAGCTGGGATCATCAAACAAATCGTTAATGGCCTTTCTCTGTTCATACAGTCGGTCAACTTGTGGGCAAGCTGGAATTCCAAGGGCTGGTAAACTTCACATTATCAGAGTGTCGTTGGGGGAGGATGTCTGCCGCTGCAACTCGAGGAGGGCTGTTCCTGGCTTTGTAGGAAGGATGAAGTGCATGCACAGTTTCCTGGCCATTTTCAGAATCCTTCTGGAGATCGGTGGAAGACTTCAGGAACCTTTTTCACAATCCAGATTGAACACAAGTTGTGCCATGCAGGGCACTGGACCATCCCTTCTCGGTTTGCGCGCGGACACCATATTAACTCCCATTGTTGTCCGCCATGGTTCCGATTTGAAGTTGGAGCGGAGAAAGCCACACATCGATTTCTTGCTGCAATGACGCGGAGCAAGTTCATCCTCTGTGGACTTCGTTCGCCGAGGCCACAGCCTGGTGTAGTTGAACTGCGTGACACTGCTGGTGACACTACACATGTGGTATGAGGGAGCAAGTACTTGTGGAGGCTGAGATGGTGGATGGGGTGGTGGGAAGGGAGGCGGACATTGGCGCTGGCAGCCGCAGTTTGGACAACGTGGAGGAGAAGGTGCCGTCTCCTGTCCAAGTTGTTGGTGTCATGGGAAGGAAGCACATTATCCAGTGGGCCGTTAATGGGACATGTTACTGGCCATGTCCCGTAGTTTCAGATCCAGACGGTCCGTGATGCCTGCACCTATGGGAAAACAAACGATAGAGCTCAAGGACTTGCCCACCTTTGTTATAAATATTTATGAAGTCTGGTAATGCGCTTTTTGGAAAAGAAAATTACGGCATGGGGAACTCTCCATCTCTGGCTCGGCACAAGCCATTAGCTTCTCTGACTCGGTGCAGAGTCCACCTATGGAAAGGGAGGGACTGCAGTACCTACAACTTGGACAGGAGCATGGTCAGCTTCTGCACCTTGGATGTTGGACGAATTTGTTGTATCTTTGCAATCGCCTCGCCTGAATGACTGTGGCGACATGAGTATAGAGGAGCAGGAGATCTGGACCGGGAGATGAGTCAAAGAGAAAACAGCTCCCTTCAGCAGTAGGTGGTGGAGCTTGACTGGCTGCAAGACATGCGTGCCACTAGGCGCTGACTGCTGCTGTTGCTGCGGCCGGCAGGATGGACCACCAACATCTGAGCCACGTTTCTCCCAGGCAACGGATGGTTGATGCTGCATGTGTTGTTGCAAGGCAGTGGTCGGTCAACGTTAGCTCCGGCCACGCTTAACTTTCTGGGGGGGGGCCCACTGATTCTACATTTACCATATTCGGCTACCTCCGGTGTCTTTAGCAAAGAACCTGCCACACAGCCGTAGTATCAGAGTCTTAACCACCAACGCTCCCGCACTGAGTAACTCTAACACAGCTGCCTTGATGGCCCTGTGCCCTACTTTATTGGAACTGCTTGGCTCCGACTCACCACTGCTGCTACCCTGCTGACTCACGGCACACAACCCATTGTGCCTGCGCCACTGCCTGACGTGCAAGCTGCTCGCCCTATTCTCTGACGATGATGTAAGCCCTTGCCATCACACGGCTCCCAAGTGCGGTCGGCTACCATCATCATTATTAGTGTTTCATCGTCACTGATGTCCTCATCACCGTCTGGTATGCAGAGGCTGACCCACTCACAACCCATGCCTCCAATGCCACTCTCCACATCTACTACTTTTGCCGCCTACTGACAAGAAGCTGGGGATATTGGCCCATTTCTTCACTGCCACGTGGCTGCTGACTGCACTCCTCAAAATTGTTCATCATCGCTATATTGTGGCGCTGAGCCAAGACCACATAGTAGACTCTCTGCTGAGGAAAACCGGATGGGACAGAGGCGGATTGATGGACCAGGTGAGGGCCGCTGACGACGCTCCTGGGCCATGCCAACTAAGGGTTGTGTCTGATGTCCTCACAGGACTCTGCTGGGGATTGTCAGCATGTCATCTGGAGGAAGTGGATACATAGTCAACCAATCTTGAAACCCTTGGGATGCCTAGTAAGGCACACACGGTCACTAGTTAGACAGCGGAAGTTGTGGCCTCACTGAGTCGACCCCTGCATGACGTCGTCCCTTGCTGTGCTGCGGACCTGGGCCTGGAATGTTTGTGCCTCTGCCATCGCAAGGTGAAGAGCCTGCCACATCTCTGTCTGACATAATGTTTGTTTCTTAAAATGCTACAAACATGTTTTGATGAAGATATCTGTATATGCTAAATACACACCATGTATCTTGACTCCATAAGAACCCACTAGAAGCTTGGGTAACCCTTGGATATAAATTGGGCTCCACAAAATGGGCAGGGAAAAAATTGACTTGTATGATGCCGTTTTAAAAAAAACAAAACAGGCTTAAATAACCTTCGGATATGAATTATGCTACAGAATTTACTCATGTGGCGGTGAAAAAAAAGGTTCTTTTACTGAGTACAAAATAAACTGCAGAAAAAATACTCTAAGTTAACCCCTTGGATGTAAATTGCGCAAAAGAAATTGTGCAGCCAAAAACTTTACCAGATTTGTAGCGTGTTACAATGGAGTGTATCTTTACGCTACACACACAAAAGTAAACTTGTAATTAACCTTCGCTTGTGAATTAAGGCTTGGCAGGAAAAATGTTTTTTTGGGCGGTTTGAAATAAACGTTTTTTTTTTGTCACCACAGGCAGCAGAACAACGCTTAAGTAACACCTGGGTTGTTAAATTGGCACAAAAGAATTGAGCAAACAGTAACTCCCCGAGCTTTGTAGCGTTTACAAATGGCGTGTTTTATACCGCTACAAACAAGGGTAAAACTTGTAATTAACCTTCGCTGGTGAATTATGCTACAGAAAAATGGGTCTTTTTTAGGCGGTGAACTAAACGTTTTCTTTTCAGTTCACAACTGCATGCCTGAACAAAGCTTAATTTAACCCCTGGATGTAAATTGCGCACAAGAATTGAGCAACCAAAAAACATTTGAGCCTTTGTCAGCGTGTTACAATGGCGTGTGTCTTCTACGCTACTCAACAAGAGTATACTTGTAATTAACCATTCGCTTAGTGATTATGCTACAGAAAAAATGTATTTTTGGCGGTGAAATAAACGTTTTCTTTTAGTCACCACAGCAGCAGGAAACTAGATTAATTAACCCCTGGATGTAAATTTGCGCAAAAGTAAGTGGAGCTTAGCAAAAATGAAGTGGTATTTGTATTGTAAAAAAACGCTGTTTCTTTAAATGGAATACAAACAGGATAACAGGCTCTAGTATCACCCTTGGATATTCCAATGTGCGTGAGCAGATAGCATGAAAATGTTATGCAGCTTGCACCTGGACAGACATGGGCTTCAGGTCAGTACCCCACAAAATCAGAAATTGAACGTTCAAGAGAAAGCAGTATCTGAGTGACAAGATGAGACACACCCCAAAAATCACTGTACTATTAAGGTTCTTTAGTTTTTCAGCTAATCATAAGCCATGCTGCGGCAAGCACCTTCCCTTAATCAGTACACGTCAGAGTAGCGGTATGAGCCCCCAGCGTCGCCCCCGGGACTTTTTCCTATGCGGTGACGTCACAGAACCCCGGGGTTTCTCTGTTTTGGCTTCTTCTGAATGTCATGCAGGCTACCCCCTTTCTTCCTCCCGGGAGTTCTTTCCCCCCTGTAACCCCTTTTGTGCTCGCACCCTTTTTTATCAATAAAAGCACATTCGTTCACCAAAAATTCCCCCAAATTGATTTGTTTAGAACCGAATTTTTCCTGAAATTCTAAACGAATTCCACTTCGTTAAAAACCAATTCCCCCAATCTTTAGACACTACCATCAATTTTTTTCTTTTTACATGTAGACAGCAATATGTGAATACTATATGGGTGGTAGTTTTTTTTTTTATAAATTTTTTTGAAGTCCCCCTATGTACATTACTCTCTCTGACTTCCCCTCTTTCAGCTCTGATAGCACAGCAGTGTAAGGATTGCTTGATCTTATTTCAGGTTTGGGTCCGAGTGGAAGGGGGGGTTTAAAATTATCAGCAAAAAACGTGATAAATGAAGAAACCCCCCCTTTTCCTTTCTTTTATTGCTCTTTTCATTGAAAATAATCTGTTTATTTCCCGTTAGAGAACAAAAAAGAACAATCATTTAAAGGGTCAAAATGGGCCCTTAAGGGGTGTGCCAAATTTTTTTGGGGTATTTTGGGGCCAAAAAATTTTTTGATGCCTTAAACTTAATAAAAAGAACTGTTGTACATCAAAAACTTGACGATTATCCCCCAGGGGCCCCACACATTTGAAAAGCACCCCAAAGGAGGGGCATTAATTTGCTTGAAAGATACGCAATTTCGCCTACATTTTGTTTTTTGCGCTAGGGCTAGGGCATTCCCTTTTTACCTATGAAAAGGGATTCCAGATGCCAGTTTTTGAAGGTTTTATTCATTAGGCCCCTGTATATACTTTATTTAAAGCCTTAAAAAGGTTTTGGCGGCGCTTTGTTTGACATGTCGACCCCAGGTCTTTTTCCCTACTATTTTGTAATGAGACAACATGCGGGTAAACAGCCCCTATTGTAAAATGAGGGTTTTTTGCCCCCCATTCAGGAGTTTTATCTCTTTAGTAATCACAGTTAGAAAAGGACAAGGTTTTAAATGTAATTTTTATTTTTTATTTAATTACACATATAAATAAACATATTGCCAAAAATTCTAAAAAACAAAACAAAGTTTTGCATTAAAAATGGTTTTAACAAAAATAATCTTTTTTGATGGAAGTGTCCCTTCAAACAGGGAGAATAAACTAGGTTGTGTTTATCTTAATGATGGTTGGAGATGATTCTTTTGTGCCATAAATCATTTGTATCCTACAGGTCACAAGAATTGAACTACAAAATCCTAACTAGATTGGACAGAGTCCCCTCTCTGTCACACTTAAGAATTCCCCTCTCTCTTCATCCACATCTTTCCCCACCTTGGTTGAACTTGATGTACATTTGTCTTTTTTTAGCCATACTAACTATGTAATTACAGTTCAAAGAAATTCACCATCTATGAGGAATGGAGAAACTGACAGCTACATGGGACAATGTTTTCTTACACAGTACCATCAGACAAAGCTGGACAGACCTCTGCCATTACCCTGCTTATAGGTTATATCTAGAGCTTTGCTAGTTTAGTTCAAAAGGAAAAACTAAATCTTCTCTCAAATCTGAGTGACCTTGCTGCTGTTGGTGCCCTTTTTTTTACACTGTTACTTGTTACCTTTTTTTCCCCCTTTTTAATAAGCAATAGGCTGATCGGAAATTTCCAATCACGCGATATTTTAGGTGAGAATCTGCAGTTAATCTATTACTGTCGCGCCATTTTCAGCGCTTCCTGTCATTTTGGCGGCCAGCAAATTAGCTTAGAGCATAGAGCAGGGTGAGCTGGGTGTGCGACTTCATGACTGTGATGTGTATGGTTGTCATTTGCTGGAAAAATCACATGACCTTGTTTTGCATAGAACAGCGTTTCTTGTTCATCATCAGTGTTTCAGTGTCTCTCACTAGAGCAGGACGTGTGCTAGGTCTCTCAATACAGCTCAGCTCAGAGACACAGTTCTTCTCTTTATTCATACAGACAACTATGCTTTTAGCTGTGAACATTATAATATAGGTAGATTAGAGAATTTCAGTTCTTAGTTAGCTAGACAGAGACTTTTAAAGAAGAATATAGCACTGTACAGCCGCAGGGGGTAGGGGTGGAGGGCGAACACAGCCAGACAGACAGGTAGGCTTTTGAAAGGAGGGGGTATATTTTGCAGCCCAGACTCTGCTTTGAACCTGCATTGAATGGCAATTTTTTACCAGTTTTTGGCCAGCACACCTCGCAACTGAGGTGAAATTGTACCTTTTATTTTGTGCAGCCCAGTGTTGTTCAAAGAGCCACCTTGTACTTACATTAGGATACAGAAATTTTCTAGTAACTGCTGTTGTATTTCATTGGTGCATAAACCTCCTTTTGTTTTCCGTATTACTTTTAAATTGCTGTTTTTCACTTTGGCGCAGCCCAGCTTTGTTCAAAGACCCACCTTGTACTTACATTAGGATACAGACATATTCTAGTACCTGCTGTTGTATTCATTGTGCAAAACCTACTTTTCTTATCCGTTTATACTTTTAATAGCTGTTTTTCACTTTGGCGCAGCCCAGTTTTGTTCAAAGAGCTACCTTGTACTTACATTAGGATACAGACATATTCTAGTACCTGCTGTTGTATTTCATTGGTGCAAAACCTAGCTTTTCTTATCCGTATAACTTTTAAATAGCTGTTTTTCACTTTGGCGCAGCCCAGTTTTGTTCAAAGAGCCACCTTGTACTTACATTAGGATACAGAAATTTTCTAGTAACTGCTGTTGTATTTCATTGGTGCAAAACCCACCTTTTCTTATCCGTATAACTTTTAAATAGCTGTTTTTCACTTTGGCGCAGCCCAGTTTTGTTCAAAGAGCTACCTTGTACTTACATTAGGATACAGAAATTTTCTAGTAACTGTTGTTGTATTTCATTGGTGCAAAACCCCACCTTTTTTTTACCCGTAAAAAATTTTAAATAGCGTTTTTAAATTTGGGGGCAGCCAATTTTTTGGGTTAAAAAAAGCCCCCTTTGTATTTACATTGGTACAGAAATTTTTTGTAACTGTTGTTGTTTTTTCTTTGGGGTAAAAACCCCAACCTTTTTTACCCGTATAATTTTTTTAAAAAAGCTTTTTTTCACTTGGCGCAGCCCAGTTTTTTAAAAGAGCCACCTTGAAATTTCTTTTAGGTACAAAAATTTTCTAGTAACTGCTGTTTTTTCTTTGGGTTTTGCAAAAACCCACCTTTTTTTTTTCCGTTTAAACTTTAAATAGCTTTTTTTCCCTTTGGCGCTGCCCAGTTTTTTTAAAAAGAGCCCCCTTTTGTACTTCTTTAAAGGTACAGAAATTTTTCCTAGAAACCCTGTGTTGATTTTAAATTTGGTCCCAAAACCCCACCTTTTCTTATCCCTTTTATAATTTTTTTTTAAAACTTTTTTTCACTTTGGGGGCGGGCCCTTTTTTGTTTAAAAGAGCCCCCTTGTATTTAAATTTTTAATACAAAAATTTTTTAAAGGTAACTGTGTTTTTTTTTCAGGGGGTGCAAAACCCCCCTTTTTTTATCCTTTAAAACTTTTAATTGCTTTTTTTTCTTTTGGTCCGGCCAGTTTATTTTTTAAAAGAGCCACCTTGAATTTAAAATTTGGGGAAACGGGAAAATTTTTTGGGAAAACTGCTGTTTATTTTTTTTGGGGGTGAAAAACCCTATTTTCTTATCCGTATAAATTTTTTTAAATAGCGGTTTTTCACTTTGGCGCAGCCCCCCAGTTTTTTTTCAAAGAGCTACCTTGTACTTACTTTAGGAAAAGGGAAATTTTTCCAAAGAATTGTGTTGTATTTAAAGGGTTTAAAAACCTACCTTTTCTTACCCGGGAATAACTTTTTAATTTCTTTTTTTTAAATTTGGGCAGCCCAGTTTTTTTTCCCAAAGGGGCCCCCTTTATTTAAATTTTTAATAAAAAAAATTTTTTTAAGGAACTGTTGTTGTTTTTTTATTGGTGAAAAAACCCACCTTTTTTTACCCGTTTTAATTTTTAAAATACTGTTTTTCTTTTTGGGCCCCCAAAGTTTTTTTCAAAGGGGCCACCTTGTACTTAAATTTCGGAAAAAAAATTTTTTATTTTAAATGCTTTTTGTTTTTCTTGGGTGCAAAACCAAAACCTTTTTTATCTTAAAAATTTTTTAAATTTGGCTTTTTTTTCACTTCCCGGGCCCAGTTTTTTTCAAAAAAAGCCCCCTTTTGTATTTTTAAAACTTTTGGAAAAACCAAAAAATTTTTTTGTAACTGTTTTTGAAATTTTTTTGGTGAAAAACCCTTTCCTTTTTTACCCGTAAAACCCTTTTAAATAGCTTTTTTTTTAATTTGGCGCAGCCCGTTTTGTTTAAAAGAGTTTCCCTTGGGTATTACATTAGGATACAAAAATTTTTTTAGTAATTGTTGTTGTATTTCTTTGGGGAAAAACCTTTACCTTTTTCTTATCCGATAATTTTAAAAAACCTTTTTTTTTCATTTTTGGGGCAGCCCATTTTTGTTCAAAGAGCCCCTTTTTATTTAAAATTTTTGGAATTCCCAGAAAATTTTTAGAAAACTTTTGGTTGTATTTCTTGGTCCCAAAAACCCCACCCTTTTTACCCGAAAAAATTTTTTTAAAATACCCTGTATTGAAGTGGGCGGCCCATTTTTTTTTCAAAGAGCCACCTTGTATTTAAAAATTTTAAACAAAATTTTTTAGTAACTGGGGTTTGTATTTCATTGGTGAAAAAATACAACCTTTTTTTATCCCTTTAAAAATTTTTAAATAGTTTTTTTCCCCTTTTGGCGCGGCCCTTTTTTTTCAAAGAGCCACCTTGAAAATTTAAAATTTGGGAATACAGAAATTTTTTGGGTAATGCTGTTGAAATTTCTTTGGGTTTAAAAACCCCACCTTTTTTTTAACCCGTTTTAAATTTTTTTAAATAGCTTTTTTTTTATTTGGTGGGGGCAGCCCAGTTTTGTTCAAAGAGCCCCCTTTTGTATTTTTCTTTAAAGGGACAAAAAATTTTTCTGAAACTGGGGTTTTTATTTCTTTGGTAAAAACCCCTACCTTTTCTTACCTTTTAAAAATTTTTAAAATAGCTTTTATTTTCCTTTTTTGGGGCGGGCCCAAATTTTGTTAAAAACCAACCTTGTACTTCCCTTTTGGGTTTTAGAAGAAATTTTCTAGTAAGGTGTTGTATTTCATTTTTTGCAAAACCCCCCTTTTCTTTTCCTTTAATTTTTTAAAAAAACTTTTTTAAAAATTTTTGGGCGCCCCAGTTTTTTTCAAAGAGCCACCTTGTACAAAAATTTTAAATACAAAAATTTTTTGTAGAAAACCTGTTGGTTGTATTTTTCATTGGTGAAAAAAACCCCCCTTTTTTTTTCCCTTTATAATTTTAAAATTCTGAAATTGCAGTGGTGGGGGCCCCATTTTTTTTCAAAGACCACCTTTTATTTAAAATTTGGGGAAAAAAAGAAATTTTTTTTTTAATTGCCGGGGTTTTTAATTTAAATTTGGTGAAAAAAACCCCCTTTTCCCTTACCCTAAAAACCCTTTAAAAAATAGCTTTTTTTATTTTTGGGAAACCCTTTTTGTTCAAAGGCTACCTTTTTATTTAAACTTTAGGATACAAAAATTTTTTTAGTAATGTTTTGTATTTCATTGCCCAAAAAACCAAACCTTTTCTTATCCGTATAATTTTTAAAATAGCGTTTTTAAATTTTGGTGCAGGGGTTTTGTTAAAAAGAGCCCCTTGTTTTTTTAAAATTAGGAAAACAAAAAATTTTTTTTGTAACTGCTGTTTTATTTCTTTGGGGGAAAAACCCACCTTTTTTTTAACCCGTAAAAATTTTTTTAAATAGCTTTTTTTTCACTTTGGCGCAGCCCAGTTTTGTTCAAAGAGCCCCCCCTTTGTATTTAAACTTAAAAATTACGGGAAATTTTGTAGTAACGGGCTGTTGAAATTTCTTTGGTGAAAAACCCACCTTTTTTTTCAGTATAATTTTAAAAATAGCTTTTATTGCACTTTGGTGCGGCCCGGTTTTTTTCAAAAAAAAGCCCCCTTGTTTTTTAAAATTTTTAAAATACAGAAATTTTGTTTAAAACTGTTGGTGATTTAATTGGTGCAAAAACCCCCTTTTTTGTTACCCGGGGATAACTTTTAAATAGCTTTATTGCATTTTGGTGCGGCCCAATTTTTTTTAAAAGAGCCCCCTTGAAATTTTAAAATTTGGAAACAGAAATTTTTTTGAAATTTGTTGGGGTATTTTTTTTGGTGCAAAAACCAAATTTTTTTTTCCCGAAATAACTTTTTAAAATTGCGTATTGCACTTTGGTGCGGCCATTTTTGTTTCAAAGACCACCTTTTTCCCTTTAAATTTAAAGGAATACATACATTTTTCTAGAAAAACTGTTTCTTGTGTCATTTAAAAGTTGGGCGAATTTCCAAAAAAAATTCGATTCGGTCATTGGGAACAAATTTTTTCCGAAAAAATTCTTTGGGGGGGCCCAAATTTCTCTTGGGCCCAGGGAACTTTTTTAAAAAAGGGGCTATTTCCAGGCTGCACAGAGCCTGCGGGGGTTCCCTTTTAGAACGTTGTGCCTGCAAAAAATTATGCAGAGGGAGTTGGGTTTAGTTTTTAATTACAATGTTGTGTTTTTAGGGGAACACGCAGTTAGACTCCCCGCCGGCTTTTTGAATCGTTTAAATTTAAAAAATTCCCGGGGCACTTAAGGGGGGCCCAAAACTCCCAAAAAAAAACTCAAGGGGGAAATTGTAGGGGAAAAATAATGCAGCGACAGCGGGAAAAAAAAAAAAAACAAGCTGAAAGTCGGGTTGGGAAAACATTATTTGACAGAGTTGGAGGTAAACGGGGGGGCACCCACACCCAAGCATAAAGGGCAGGCAGGGGGCACAATGACTTTCGGGAGGGGGCCAAAACAAAAGCCCAAAATTGGCACAATGACTGAAACGGAGGCCCAGGGGCCAGCAGCGCTGGGGTCACATTTGGAAACAATTCTTTTCGGGAGGGGGGCAAAACAAAAAAAAAGGGCCCCCAAAAGGGGGCAAAATTTACAAGGGTTGAGGGTCACGGCGGCAGCAGTTTTGAAAATCAGGCAGGGGCCCAAATGACTTTGGAGGGGGGCCCAAAAAACATTATAGGCCACAGAGTGGCAAAATTACACGTGGGGAAAAGGTCCGGCGGGCGGGCAGAGAGTATAGGCAGGGGCAAATGTTTTTCTGGGGCGGCAAAAAAACAGTATATTGGCCACAGAGTGGAAAACAACCCAACAGTGGGGGGGTTCAGGGCGGCAGGCAGTTTGAGTCGGCACGGGGGCCCAAATGACATTCTGGAGGGGGGGCAAAAACAGTTTGGGGCCCAAAATTTTAAAAACAATCCACAGTTTTGGGGGTTCAGGGCGGCAGAATATGATTCCCGGCAGTTGGCACAATGACTTTTCTGGAGGCGGCAAAACAGTTTTGGGGCCACAGAGTGGACAATAACATTTTGGGGGAAGGTCAGGGACGGCAGAAATAGAGGATCAGGCAGTGGCACAATGACTTTCTGGAGGGGGAAAAACCCATTAAAAAGGCCCACCAACGGACCCCCACAAAATCCCCAGTGTAAGGTCCCGGCGCAGCAAAGGGGCCCGGCTTGGGCAAAATGCCCTTTTGGAGGGGGCAAAACAAAATTTGGGCCACAGGGGGGGGCACAATAAACGTGTGGAGGAAACGGGGGGGGCAGCAGTATGGATCAGGGCAGGGGCACAAAGGGGAAAAATTCGGGGGGGTAAAACGTATTGGGGCCAAAAGAGTGGCAAAATTTCCAACACAGTGTGGAGGCCCACGGCCGGCACCCAGTAGAAAATAAGGCAGGGGGAAACAATGACATTTGGAGGGGGGTAAACATTTTAAAAAAAAGGGCCCAACGGATTTGGCACAATCACCCCAGTGTGGGGGTTTCACGGCGGCAGCAGAAAGAGTTTCGGGGCAGGGGAAAACAATGACTTTCGGGGAGGGGTAAAAAAGTATTACCCCAAAGAGTGGCCCCAATCACCCCTGGGGAAAGGTAAAAGCGGCAGCAGTATGAGATGGGGAAAGTGGCACAAGGGCTTTCCCGGGGAGGGGAAAAACAGAAAATTAGGCCACGGGGGAGGGGCCACAATCAAAACAGTGGGGAAAGGTCCCCGGCCGGCGCAGTTGAAAACCAGGGTGGCCCCAAAATGACTTTCTGGAGGTGGCAAAACGGGGGTTAAATTAGGCCACAGGTGGAAACAAATCACCAAAAAAGGGTGTGGAGGGCACGTCGGGAACCCCGAAAGCATGGGGTTCAGGAGGGGCACAATGACTTCTGGAGGTGGCAAAAAAAGGGGGAAGCCACAAAATGGCACCAAGACTGAAAAGCGGGGAAAACGGCCGGCAGCGGCAATTGGGGGAAAAAAACACAAGGGGGGCACAATACACGGGTTTGGGTGGAAAGGGGGTTAAAAAGGGGGTTTCCCAACAGAAACCCCATAAAAAAGCACCCAAATGTTTTTAATAAAAATTTGGAAATGACAAAATGTTGAGGGGGGGCCGGCAATCCCCTTTCCCCGGGAAAGTTGGTGGTAAGGGCAGAGGGAAAGAAACGGGCAGCAGATGTGGGGAATCAGGGGGGTTTGGGGGGCAATCAGAAAAAGTGGCTGAGGCAGGTTTTTTTTGAACCCAGAACTGACCCAAAGGCATTTGGTGTGTGGAAATCCCCCGACCCCACGCCTGATTCATCTTAAAAAGGGTTCCCCGTCTTCCACATTTCCCCGGGGCCCAAACTTTTTCTCTTTGGGGTTTAAAGGGAGGGCCCCCCGCCGCACTGAACCACCCCTAGGATCCCCAACCCCTACTGGCCCGGGGCCCAAGACAGTTTCCCTCCACTGCAAATTTGGAAAGTTTGTGGGCCACACACCCCATTTTTGGGGCCCAGTTACCCCGGGGAAATCTTTTTAACTGAGGTGGAAGGGGTGTTTGTCCAAGTAGGCCACAACCGTTGGTTCAGGGACTGCTCCAGGCCCCTGCGGGCTGTTTGTTCGGGGCGACTGGCCCCCTCCCGGGGGTGGGTGAAAGGAAAAGCGCTCATCGGGGTGACTCTAGACTTAGGTTTTCTACTGTGGAGCGGGGTACTGATCCAAAACCCCCCTACCCTTCCCCCAGCAGCCCCCGGCTTATTTCGTGAGCGCTGGGGAAACCCCCCCGGCAGACCGTAAAGGGAGGGAGGGATGCCGAAAAAGGGGTTAGCGGCCAACGGGTTTTTACGGGGGATTTCCCTAAAGTTTTTGGGGTTTGTCTTCCCTTCAATAGCTGGAAAAAGGCTCCCATTTGGGTCCCGGTAGCGGGGTCCAATAGGGGGGGAGACCCAAAATTTCCCCCTTGGGCCGGGATGCTGACTTTTCGGCTGTCATTTCCCCCGGAAAAAATTTTTAAAGCTTTGCTGCGGCCATTGCAAAATTTTGACTCCGGGGGGCCCCCTCCCAAATCCTTTCCACTTTTATACGGCCACGGTGCGGGGGTCATCTGCCTTTTTTCCCTCATCTCCATCCACCTCCTCCAGCTGCTCCTTTTTCTCCTCCCCCTTTGTCACCTGGGTAAAAAACCCAAATTTCCCAGACAATGATTCCTCCAATGCCCCTCCCCCTTTCCTCCTAAATTTATCCCCCCCCGGTGTCATTGGCCACGAGTTTGTAGTCGCCACGCCCTCCAGCCCCCCTTGCCCAGCCCAGTTTTTTCCCAGCATCTGTTCCGGGAACAGGGAAGCAGGGGAAATTACGTTATTCCCCCCCCTAGTCCTGGGGGACTGACAAAAAACCGTCCCCTTCCCCCGAATGGCCTAAAACAAACGGCAGGTGTAAAGAAAGGGAAGCTGCCCGGGCTGAAAAATCAAATTTTACACAGGGGATTTATTTCTGTCGCCTGGTTAAATCAAAAAATCGTTAAATGGCCTTTCTCGTTCAAAACAGTGGGTCCAACATTGCAGGCTGGAATTCCAGGGGGGGGGAAAAACATGGCATACCCGGGGTTTTGGTTGGGGGAGGCCTTTCCCCGCCCGCAACCCCGGGAGGAGGGTTTTTTCCCGGGTTTGTAACTTGGATAAAGGGGCATGCACATTTTTCCTGGCCATTTTCAGAATTTTTCTAAAGAGGGTTTGGAAAGGACTTCAGGAACCTTTTCAAAACCCGATTAAAACACGTGCCCCATGCAGGGCCATGGACCACCCCCTCCTCGGGTCGGGCCGCGGACCCATGTTTCCTCCCATTGTTCCGTCAAAAAAAAAAAAAGGGGTTTCCCCGGATTTGCGTTGGCGGGGAAAAAAAAAGCCACACATCGATTTTTTGCTGCATGACCCCGGAGTTTTCCCTCCCCTGGTGACTTGTTCGCCAGGCAAGCCAAGGTGTAGAACGCGTGCCCATCACGTCCCCAAACATGGGGTATGATGAGCGTATTGTGGAGGCTGAGATGGGGGTGGGGGGTGGAGGTTTAGGAGGGGACTTTGGGCGCAGGTGAAAGCGTTTGACAACTTGGGGGGTAAAGGGGCGTCTCCGGCCCCAAGTTTTTTGGTGGGTGCCCCGGGGGGCTGGAAGAAAAATTCACCCAGGGGGCCCCCTTAAAGGACATGAAACGGGCCCCTTCCCGGTAGTTTAAAGCTGGGACGCCCCGCGCCCCCCTTTGCCCCTTTGGGAAAAAAAACCCGAAACCCTAAGGGACTGACCCACCTTCTGTTCTAACTTATTTATAAAAATCCCTGGTACTTGGGGCCTTTTTTTGGAAAAGGGAAATTACGGCTTGGAACTCTCCATCTCGGCTGGGCACAAACCCCTTTAATTTCCTGGAACGGTGCAGGTCCCACCTTTTGGAAAAGGGGGGACTCCCATTTACCAACAATTTGGGGACGGGCCCACGGCCCCAGCTGCTGAAACCCAAAGGATGGTTGGGGTCCCTTTACTTTCTCTTTTAAATGGGCCCACTAAAGGGAACCCCTTTTGCTGGCGCCATAAAAGTACCGAAGCAGGAGCATCTGGACCGGGAGATGATGTAAAAAGAGAAACAGCTCCCTTCTGCAGAGGTGGGGAAACCCTTTGGGGATGGCTGCAATGGAAATGCGTGCCCCCGGGGCGTTGCTGCTGCCTGTTGCTGCGGGCGGCAGGAGGACCCCCCCACACCCAAGCCAGTTTCCCCCCCAGGCCCCCCGGATGGGACCTTCTTGTTTTTGACGCGGGGCCGTGGTGCCAACGTTAGTTTCCCTGGCCCCCGCTTCCTTTTCCCACGATTTTTCCCCAATATTTACCCAAAATTTGGGATCCCCCGGGTTCTTACAAAAAACCCCAAAACCCCCGCCGGTATCGGATTTTAACCCGGGGCCAACCCCCCGCACTGGGGACTACTGCCGCCGCTCCTTCCCTGAGGGCCCCTGTGTCCCTAATTTCTTGGACCTCAAAAGGGGGTTTTTTTAAAACCCCCGGGGCCCCTTTTGGTCCCGACCTCACACTGCTGCTATCCTGCTGACTCACGGGCCAGACCAAACCCACTTGCTGGCTCCCGCGGGCTCCCCTTCCCGCGCAAGCTGACCCCTCTTTTTCTGACGATAAATGAACCCCCTTTGACCCCCCCGGCTCCCAAGTGCGGGTGGGGCCCTACATCATCACCCATTTTTTGTTTCATCGCCCTTTTGCTGTCCCAAAACCCCCGGTCTTGGTTTTTTGCCAGAGGCTGAACTCTCACAACATGACCCCCCAAATGCCACTCTCCACATCTAAAATTTTCCCGGGCCTACTGCAAAAAAGCTGGGGAATATTGGCCCCATTTCTTCGTTGCCAAGTAGCTCCCCTTACTGCCCTCCTCAAATTGTTCATCCTGGGCTATTTTTATTTGGCCCCTAAGGGCCCAGACCAAAATAGTGATCTCGGGGCTGGGGGAAAACCGGGATGGACGAGGCGGGCGGGAGGACGGGTTTGAGGGCCCCGCTAAACCCGCCCCCCGGGCCATGCCCAACAAATTTAATTTGTGCCCTTGAGGTTCCCCCCCGAACTCTTGGTGGGGTTGTAAAGATTCATCTGGGGGGGAAAGGGAGGACCTATTTTAAACCAATCAAAAAGGGCCCTTGGAGTTGCTAAAAAAACACCGGCGTTTGAGGGCAGGGAAAATGGGGGCCTCCCCGAGTAAACCCCTGGACGTCCCCCTTGTGTGCTGTAACCTGGGGCTTTTCCCCGGGGGAAGGGTTTGTGCTATGCCACTCGCAGGTGCAAGCCTTGCCCCCCTCTCTGTAGAAATACTTTTTTGGTTCTAAAATGTACGACATCGTTTTATGTGAAAACCCTTGAATATAAATAAATATAACCCTTTTTTTTTAAACCTCCAAATAAACCCAGTAAAAAAGCTTGGGGGGTAACCCTTGGATATAAATTGCGTCCACAAAGGGCCCCGGGAAAAAAATTTTATTTGGGTATGTGTGGGTTTAAAAAAACTGTTGTTTTATAAAGAAAAAGCACAAACGGGGCTTAATTAACCTTGGGAAACCTTGAATTAGGGCTACGGGAAAAAATTTTTGTTTTAAAATTTTTGGGCCGTTGAAAAAGACGGGTTTAAATTTTGTCAGCAAACCCCCACAAAATAACCATTTTTAAACCCCCTGGAGGAAATTGCGCCAAAGAATTGAGCCGCAAAAAACCAGTAGTTTTGTAGCGTTTTTAAAAATTGGGTTTTTTTTCTCGCCACAAAAAAAGAGATACATTTTAATTTTTTTTTAATTTAAACCCTTTTTTTGGCTTAAAAAGAATTTTGGGGGGCCCCCCCAAAAAAAACCCAGTAAAAATTTTCCCCCTAAATTAAATTGCTTTTTGAAAAAAAAAAACTTTGAAATTAATTTCTTTTTTTGGTTAAAAAAAAGGCAAAAGGGAACCAGCAAAACCAAACCGTTTAATTTTAACCCCTGGATTTAAATGGGGGCCAAAGAATTGAGCCCAAAATATTTAATTTGTTCGTGTTACAATTGCGTTTTTTCTACCCACCCCCAACAAGAGTTACAGTTGAAAATTAAAACCTTTGCTTGTGAATTAGGTTACGGGAAAAAATTTTTTTATATTTTTGGCGTTGAAAAAAAGGGTTTTTATTTTTGTCAGCACACCACCCAAAAACAAATTTTAAAATTAAACCCCCTGGATGAAAAATTTGCCCCCCAAAAAATTTTAGCCCCACAAAATAGTACCCTTTGGGTTAGGTGTTAAAATTTGCGTTTTTTCCCTTACGCCACACAAAAAGAGATACAGTTTTTTTTTAAACCCTTTTGCATGTAAATTTGGGCAAACGGGAAAAAAATTTATATATTTTTGGGTTTTTAAAAAAGCCCGGTTTCTTGGGGTCAGCACACCAGAAAAAAACAACGCTTAATTAAACCCCTGGGATGAAAAAATTGCGCACTAAAATTGAGCACCCAAAAAAATTTGAAGTGGTATTTGTTTTGGGAAAAAAACCGCTGTTTTCTTTAAATGAATAAAACAGGAAGGTTAGACCCCATTTGGGATATTGAATGTATATGAAAGTGCATTGGACGCACACGGTTTTCGATAAAAACCCCCAAAAAAATTGAAATAAAAACCCATTAAGAAACGGGCCCTCTGAGAAACTGAGACACCCCCAAGAAATCGCTATATAAAAATCAATTATTCAGTAAGAGCTATCAGCCACGGGCACACTTCCCTGATGAGCACAGTGAGGGGGAGTGTGAGTCCCGGCGTCGCGCCCGGACTTATATAGTGCGGTGCGTCACGAATCCCGCCGGTCCTGATTGGCTTCAACCTCTGCACATGTCATGCAGGCTATGCCCTTCTTCCTCCCAGAGTGCTTTGCCCCATGTAGCGCCATGTGCTCACAGCCATTTTATCAATCAAAAGCACACTTCTTTTTACGCGAAGTACCCCAAAGTTCGACTTCGTTCCGAACCGAAGTTTCCTGAAATTCTAAACGAATTCCACTTCGTTAGAATCGATTCGCCCATCTCTAGTGTTATTGCTTGAAAAAACACAATTTCTCATCCGTGTAACTTTTGAATAGTTTTATTGTGCTCGGTGAACCTCAGTTTGGCGCAGATAGCGCACTTGTATGATAGTTTGTTGAAAACTATCAATTCCCCTAGTCCTACTGGGCAGTTGTAAATACCTGGGAATGAAGGAAGAACACTGTTGATTTTGTCTTATGGTTCTTGCAACAGACCGCATTTCACAGGTATTCACTAGAAACAATTCTGTTTCTAATCTTAGTTGGCTGTAGGAAATTAGAGGGATTTAAGAATAGCTGTGATTTGCCGTCTTTCAATAAGAGACTGTCAAAAACTCTTCCATACCTTCTTAAATTATCTTTCTGAACATGGAGCGAAATGCAAGTGGTAAGTGAGCAAAGAGGGGTGTAAGACATGGAGGTAGAGGTGCGAGAGAAGGTGCTCCTTACAGTGCTGGCGACAACACGCAAGCCAGCGGATCGTCGGTTGCAGGCAGGGCCGGGACAAGGCATTTTGGTGCCCTTAGGCAAGTACAGTCAATGGCGCCCCCTCGCTCCCCAAAAAATTGCACCCCCCCTAATTCCTCTCGCCCCTGTGCCAGGCCCTTCTTGCCCCCCCTGCACCAGGCCCTCTCTCCCTGCACCACTCACCCCCTGCACCACTCTTCCCCTGCACCAGTCTGTCCCCTGCACAAGTTACTCTCTCCCACTTAGTAACTTCTTACCAGTCATACCTGCGCCCAGGGGCGTTGCTAGGGTCCTAACGGAATTTTTCACACCACATTGTGAACTGCGGGTGTATTGTTACATTGAAATAAATTCTGTTCCTGTCACTAATTTTCTGCATATTCCACATAGATCCTGTTCATCATCCTCAGCAGTCGCTGTACAATGAAAATCAGCCCTGACAAATTTACTTTTTCAAAATTGCTCCCCTCCATATGACAGAGTAATACCCCTAAATAACAGTCACTAAATAATACACCTACACATGGAGCAAATCTACCAGACAAATGATTGTTACTAAAAAACACTACTAGAAAACCAAGACCAAAAACTATTACTACTTAAGGATCAAATAATCCTGCCAGACCCTGACCAAAAGCGACCCCCACATGTGACCATCAGCGGTACACAGGCTCTACAGACATATATTACCCCATACAGGGACCATATAGTGGTGATACTTGTTGTATGTAGACGCTCTGCAGAAAAGTGATTAAACTGCAGTTTGATTTAATGACTCACAGGAGACGTCTTTTCTGATCATTTTAGTATTCACTTTTCCTTTTCTTCTCCATCCGGTCCACACCTTCATGCGATTTCTCCCGGCCAATTTCGTCCCTGCAGATTTGGACACAATACCTTAGAATCCTCACATTTCCAGCAACTCCTTACTTACAGGTATATAAGTCCTCAGTTAGGACAGGTTTATATGTCCCTCAAGATAGGGAAACTATTATAGGTCCCTGCAGTTAGACAGGTTATATGTCCCCTCAATTAGGCAGGTGTTTATATAGGTCCCCATCAGTTAGGCAGGTATGTAGATATGCCCTCTCAGTTAAGCAGGTATATAGATATTGTACCCTTAGACAAGGAAGATATATAAAAATAGGGTCACTCAGGCAGGTATATAAATATTGGGTCACTCAGGCAGGTATATAGATATAGGGGCACTCTCAGGAAGGTATATAGATATAGGGGCTCTCAGGCAGGTATATATAGGGGCACTCAGCAGGAAAAATAGATATAGGGACACACAGGCAGGTATATAGAGGCCCCTCAGGCAGGTTATATAGGGGCACACAGGCAGGCATATATAGATTATAGGGGCACACAGGCCCGGTTTATAGGGCACCCAAAAGGCAGTATATATAAGATATAGGGGGCACACAGGGAAATTATATAGATATAGGGGGGCACATAGGCATGCATATATAGATAAAGGGGGCCCCACAAGGCAGTTAGTATATAGTATATAGGGGGCATAAGGCAGACTATATAGATATAGCGGGCACACAGGCAGTATATATAGATATAGGGGCACACAGGCAGGCATATATACATATAGGGGCACACAGGCAGTATATATTAGAATATAGCGAGTACAAGGCAGGCATTATAGATATAAGGGGCAACAGGAAGGCATTTATAGATATAGGGGGCCACACAGGCAGTATATTAATAGATATAGGGGGCCCCACAGGCAGGCAAAATATAGATATAGGGGTTACACAGGGGAGTATATATAGATATAGGGGGCACACAGGCAGGCATATATAGATATAGGGGCACACAGGCAGGCATATATTGTTATAGGGGGCACACAGGCAGGCATATATAGATATAGGGGGCACACAGGCAGGCATATTTAGATTTAGGGGGCACTCAGTCAGGCATATATAGATATAGGGGGCAAACAGGCAGTTAAAAATAACAACATTTATACCCACCTTACCTGCTTCCCGGCCCGCGCCCCTCCTCTTCAGGCCACGCTCCAGCACCGGGACGCTCACTCCGGCAAACTCGTCGGGCGCACAGCCTATGATGGGCTGTGCGCCGAGGAGAGGCAGCGTCGCCGATGGGCATCATTTCATCGGGACACTGCCCAGCTGAGCAGACGGGGCCGTGGCGGGTCCTCCCGCTATGAGGACCCGGGGCCCCCCGCTGTGTCGGACCCGGACCCGGTCCGACCTGTCATGGAGCGGGGGAGCGCTACCCTATCGCCCCCCTCTCCCTACCCGTGTCCCCCCTGGTTGCGGGCCGTCAGGCCTGTCATCGGGGGGGCAGGGCCCGTGCCCCCAGTAAGAACAGCGTCGCCAATCTGTTCTTCAGTGGTTATGCAACCTGCTCCAGCAGTCTTACCTCCTCACCCTCCCTCGGCTACAAATGTCTCAGGCTCAAAATTCGTCTCATCATGTCAGCATCCGGGTGGTAATCCATTTTCGAAGCCCTTTTTGTACAAACTGGGGTTTTGGGTCAGGGGATTTCAAAAGATCAGAGGCCCAAAGAGGATGATTTTGTCTGCTCTGAGCCTAATGGGTTGATGCCATCGAGGAGGGAAGTAAGCCGGTCAATGGCCCAAAAATCCCGGGCGGTGGGCAACGCCTTGAGTCCTTTTTGTGTAGCCCGCAGTCCGGAGCAGAATGTCAGGACGAGGAAGTATCTGTTTTGTGATGGGGGAGACTCTTATGGATGAAACGTGGTTTTTTTCAGCAGATTTTTGCTTGCGGCGCTTTACCGGACGAGGGGAAGACGGGGGGTGGTGGTCAGTGGGGTCCCCCTCAAAAAGGGGGAGGAGGGGGTCGCACAAGTCCGCGAATTATTCCGCCAGCCAGATCTGTGAAAAAACCACCCCCTCGCTTATCCCCGTCAAAAAGGGGCCCCAGGATTTCTAAACCCTGGGCCTTTTTCGAGCAACCTAAAATTCCCCCCAGCGTTTGCATATGCCGCCTTTCCCGGGTAAATGCATCATAGAGGCAAAAATTCTTAGGTTTTTAAACCCCAAACCAAAAACATGTCAAGTCACTTTTCAGCGAACGCATGATTTGAAATGGGGGCAATGTTTTGGCCCCAAAAAAGGCCACCCCAACCCCGGGGCTTTAACCACTGTCCCCACCCCCCTTGTCTCCACCTCCCCCCTCCCGCCACCACCGGCGTTCCCACCCTGCCCATGTCTCCAGAGCCCATGACCCAAGGATCGCCCCCGCTTAAAGCCTAACCGTCGCCCGAGTACCCCCAGCACCCCCCAAGACACATCCTCCCCCTTCCCCTTCCACCAGTTTGACGACCGGGAAAACCTTACAGCGGGCCGATAAAGAAGCCGGGTTTCGGGTCAAACCGGGTTTTTGGGAAAGGGAAAGAAAATTTTAAACCCAAACCATCCCAAAGCCAAAAGCCGGGAATGCCCGGGCTTTGCCAGGTTTTTTGGCCCTTTGGGAAAATTTTTTCCCCTTTTTTCCCGTTTGGTGGCCACAGAGGGGTTCCACCCCGCCCATGGCCCTTGCCTCCCCCCAAAATACCAAATCCCAGAGCAGGGCATTTTTTTTTTCCACAAAAGCCGTCCATCCCCTTTGGCCGGGGCCACGGCCCTTCAAAAATTTAAAAAAGGGGGGGGCGTTGTTTCCCATTTTGTATTGGAAAAAGCCAAACTGACCCCCCGGAATATGGACTAGTAAGCACGGTTTTAAGGGGAGCAATATTTTTTTTCCAGATCACTGGGTGAGTTTGGGGGGGGAGGGTTCTGGGGGTTAATGGGGGCGCTCTCGGCTTGGCCCCAACCCCTTAAAAACCGGGCCAGGGAGGGTTGCAGGGTTTTTTCCCCCCAAAGGCCCTTGGGGGGCATCCCCGTGCCCCAAAAAACCAGGGCCGGTTGAAATTAATCGTTTGGGACCCCCCCACACACAGGTCAGGAGCTGTGGACGGTCTTCCCCAGAAAACCGGAAACGGGCTGGGTTTGACAAAGAACTTTGTGCCAGGCAAGGGGGTGTGCGATAACGGGGGAAAAACCCCGGGCCGCCCCCCCCTTAAGATCGGTAGGGTGGGAAAAAATCCCTTCCCCTGGCAAATGTAAAGGAACTTGTCCGTCCAAAAATTTGCCTAAAGCGCAAACCCCCGGGTTTCTGGACTGCCTGCTGAGGAAGACTCGGGTTTGACTCACATTTCCCGCCGTTGGGCCACCCTGCTTGTCCGCCGGGTTTGCGTTGCAGCGCCCAGCTCGGCCCCCCCGTCAACCGCCCCATTGTTAAACGTGGAACCGCGGGGGAATTCCACCCTCCAAAACCCTCCAGCATTTGGCAGCGCGCAATGCCATTACCAGTTCGAAGGGGACACACCCTGACAAGCAGTGGTGCGGACCTCGGGGGGGTTTGACCAAACCGAGAGGGGGAGGCGGGTGAAAGACTCTGCACCCCCCCCTTCCCAGTTTTTGAAAAGCCATAAAAAATGGTCGTGCTGAAATTGCCCTTTCAGCATGAGCATTGGGGTGATCTTATTTTTCGGGAAAACGACGAAAAACCCACTCTAAAAAACTAAGGTCCCCCCAGCGACGGAGGGGGAAAAACGGAAAAGATGCAGACTTTGGACCCTTTCTCTCCGTAAAAATCCGGGAAGGCCCAACAGTTTCCCCAATTTTTATCAGTCTTTTTTAGGCAGGGGTTGGGGTCCAGGGCTATTGCAAGGGGGGCGCCTTAGCTCTCAGGGTGCATCATCTGAGGCAAGTCAGGGCTGTGTTGAAGCTGTGGCAGAGGAAGCGGAGAAGGATGAAGTATTCCTGGACACTGATGTTACCAATGTCCCTGCTTTGGAAAGAGGTTGGCACGGATTTGAGTGGAGGAGGAAGATGAGGAAGATCAGTTTGCTAGTGCCCCTCGACCCAGAGGAGTGGGAAATCAAGGGCTCATCTCCTCACATGAGTGCTTCGATGCTCCATTTCCTCCAATATGATCCTCGCATTAAGGCCATCAAACTGAACAACAGTTACTGGGTGGCCACCCTCCTTGATCCCGGTACAAAGCAAAACTCAGCCACTTTTCCTTCCAACCACCAAATAGAGAGTAAAATGCAGGAATTGGAGACCATGCTAATTGATCAACTGGAGACATCTGTTGCGTCTGCTTCACGTTCTTCAAATGTCATGGTGGAACAACGTCAGCAACGTGACAGCAACAGAGTGCCAAGTAGCTGCAGCGGCAGCAGCAGCAGCAAGCATTGTGGCAGAAGCCTCATGGGTGACCTGTGGCAATCCTTATTTACCACCTCACCAACGCATGTAATGCAGGGCACACATACGGACACACAGAGACCGGCTTAAGATCATGGTGCACGACTATCTGCGTCTCAACATCGATGTTTTTGGATATTTTCCGGACCCAATCGACCAAAATGGATGAATGTTTACTTAGTTGATAGTGTGCCGCTGACATTTAGAATAGATGTATGTTATTGCCTCGCCAGTGTGCAACCGGGTACGTATTTTTTTCCAAAAAAATTTTTGGGATGTGCATAGCCAAACTGTGTTTTTTTAGTTTGTATGAGGAGTGGCTGCCTCATTGGCTTTTTGCACCCTGCCCATCTCCATAGGTTTTAAATCAGTGCAGGATATTCAATAGCTAGTCCTTTTCACTCCCTAAGGTGTTGGAGTCTGAACAGGCTCCAAGAGAGGTAACATTTTAGTGTTAGGACTCAATTGTGCTGGGTTCCCCTTGACGCAATTGGGAGGTGAGCTTAAACACTTTTGATCAAAAATGTGAACTAAGAACCCCAGGTTTACATATATCCTTAGCAGTAATGCATTTTTCAAAAATTCCTATATGCCTTTGATGTTTACTTAGTTGGTAGTGTGCCGCTGACATTTGGAATAGATGTATGTTATTGCCTCGCCAGTGTGCACCTATACTTATTTTTTTCAAAAAATGTTTTTGGATGTGCATAGCCAAACTGTGTTTTTTTTTTTTTAAAAAAAAAAAGCAAAATGATAATAATGTAAAACTATAAATAAAACTTCCCTAAATAAATTCTGTAAACAAATGTCAGTTACCAAAAAATATACTAAATGACAGACACTGTACAAAATAGCATGGTGCCACTTTGTGATCTATGAGTCAAACAGGTTTAGGGTTCATGCTGTGGTACAGGACAGGTATAGTCAGTGTCCAGTTCAACTAAAATGGTGGTTGAAAGACTCCTTTTTCCGGCACTTTTTAAATATGGGGGTCATGCAGGTTAGGGGCACTTGCTGTGGCCCAGACCAGGTATAGTCAATGTCCAGTTCAACTAAATTGGTGGTTCAAAGACTCCTTTTTCCGGAACTTCTTCATCTGTGTCAGACAGGTTTAATGGTCATACTGCGGTCCAGGACAGGTGTAGTCAATGTTCAGTTCAACTAAAATGGTGTTTCAAGGACTCTTTTTCCCTGTACTTTTTAATCTGGGGGTCATGCAGGTTTAATGGTCATACTGCGGTCCAGGACAGGTGTAGTCAATGTCCAGTTCAACTAAAATGGTGGTTCAAAGACTACTTTTTCCAGCACTTTTTAATCTGCGGGTCAGACAGGTTTGAGGGTTATGCTGCGGTCCAGGAAAGGCATAGTTAATGTCCTGTTCAACTAAAATGGTGGTTAAAACTCCTTTTTCCGTCACTTTTTAATCTGTGGGTCAGACAGGTTTAAGGGTCATGCTGCGTTCCAGAACAGGGATAGTCAATATCCAGTTCAACTAAAATGATGGTTCAAATAATACTGCCTTCTGGCACTTTTTAATTTGTGGGTCATGCAGGTTCAAGGGTCATGCTGTGCAGGCCCGGACTGCCCGGTTGGCCGCTGGGGTCCAGGCCGCAGCGCCGACTCAGATTGCCCGCCGAGGAGGCCGGTGTTCCCTCCCCGGCGGGCCCCGAGTGCCGGTGCCGGTCTGTGGCGCACGTTCAGGGGCCGCAACGGTCGCATCTGCGACCGGACCCCTGTGCCAGGGGGCGAAAGGCCCCCCTGCCACATGGCTGCATGGCCAGGTCACAGACGCCTGCACTGTGCGGCGCAAGCAACGGCCGAGGCTGAACAGCCGGGATCTTCTGATCCTGTCTGTTCAGCTCCCAGGAGGCCGCGCAGCTCTCAGGAGGCCGCGCAGCAGGCGCGTAATGTGATGAAATCATCGCGCGCCTGTTCCACGACCTGTCCCAGGAAGCCAGTGGCCGCTCCGGAGCAGGTGAAGAAGGGGACAGCAT
>JAODAL010034036.1:0-44809 GCA_025379985.1 Phyllomedusa bahiana | reverse complement strand
GCTTTTACTTTTTTCTCCCCCCCTTCACCCCATTTTCCCCCCCTTGGGGTTTAATTTGAGGGACACGTTTTTCAACCGGTGCTATGTAACTATAATACTGCAAAAATTTTCAACCGTCACGTATAGGAGTATTACTTACACACTGGTTCACATTTGCTAATGCTGTCTAAAGGTTGTATAGGGTACTATTAGCCCTGGCAGTCTAGAGATCCACCAGATGCATCACAGTGGCTCATACTGTTTAATAATTCTGACGTATCTTTAGACTCAACTTTTTATACCAATTTGGTTTACATGGCACCAAAATTCTACATCAGAATGTGGGTTCAATATTGGCTCACATTGTCAGATTTTAAGCAATGCCTACTCCCCATGAAGCCAAACCCATCTAATAAAGCTGATGGACTCCAAACAACAGCTAGCAACTCAGCTTTGTAGCTTGTAGTCTTTCGTTATTATGATTTGCTGTCAACGGTGGTCTTCCATTAAGTCCATGGTGCCATCTGACAATGAGGTACCTTGACCTTGAAATTCACCATTAATCTCTATGGAAATTGTTCTAGGCTATTTGATTACCACTCATATTTTGTATCTCTTCAATTTGTCATCAGTTTTCCTCTTGCAGCAACATCCAGGAAGATTGGCTACAGTCCCATAGACCTTAAACTTCTGAATAACATGAGCTACTGTCGAAACAGGAACATCATGCTTTTTGGTGATGATCTTATAGCCTTTACCCTTATTATGTTTGTCTATAATTTTCTTTCTAATCTCATGAGAGAATGCTCTCCTTAGTTTCCTTTGGTCCATGTTCAGTGTGGTAAACACCATTGTACCAAACAGCACAGTGACTACTTTTCACCCTTTAAATAGGGAAACTGACTGGTTACAGGTTTGAAGAAACCTGTGATGATGATTACAGGACACATGTTACATGTCCCTATGATAAAATTATTTTCTGTCTTTTCTAGGGTTAAAATAATTGTTCTCAGGATGGTTTCAATAGTTTGTTTTTTGAACATTTTCAGGTTAACCACAATTCCAACACACTGTATGATCCTCATTAGTGGATTTTCAGTAAAGTTTACTTTATCATTACTTTTGTGAGTTTCAAGTTATTTCAGTGACCACTGTGGGTTTTTCTTTCTTTAATAGAAGGACACCAACAATCTTGTCTATGTGTTTATATACTTATACTAAATCTTATCTCTTCTAAAAAAAAAAAAAATGATATAAATATATTTATTTAACCTCTCCTCATAACTAAGGTCCTCCATACCCTGTATCAGTTTAGTTGCTCGTCCTTGTACGTTCTCTATCTCCGGGGCATACTCTCTATGAACTGGCGCCTAGAACTGAACTGATAATTCCAGATGAGCCGCACCAATGTTTTGTAGAGGAATAATATGACATCCCTGTCCCCCATGTCCGTGCCTCTTTTATTACATGACAATATCCTGCTGGCCTTAGAGGCAGCTGATTGACATTGTGCTTTTATGTACTGATGTAGCAGAGTTCAGCTTCACGATGATATCATGGCTTTGGTGTTATCTGATCTTATCTCTAAGCGAGAGCTTTTGAAAAAAACTGAAAAAAAGTAAGATAACATTCTGTGGCGTGATATCATGGTGTGTTGTTTGTCAAGTTTAGTTTTGCTATGTCTGTAGCCTATGATCTACAAGTACACCCAGAACCTAAGATTCGGGATGTTCCGAACCAAATTTTGTTTTTTACAGGTTTGGTCGAACCAATGTCAAACCATCTAGGACTCTATTTGAGGAACATTTATTACTATTCTCTGCTGCTTTTGGGATATGTCAAGGAAATTGTAAAGGTTTAGAACAGATCTGCAAAACTTGGTCAGAGGTGGGGGCCAAAATCTACCAGGAGTACCGTTGGACTGCCCGGAAATGTCCCCAAACTTGACTTTCAATGGTGATTTTGGGGCTGGGTTTGGACAAATCCTACCCTCTTGTGGTCAGAAATTCTTTAACCCCTTAAGGTCTAAGCGATTTTTTCATCATGTTCGTTCTTTCCTTCTCACCTTCCAAGATCCATAACATTTTACTTTTCTACCTACATAGACATATGAGGAGCTTGCATTTTGTGGGATTAAATGTATTTTATATTGGTTCCATTGACAGTACCATATTATATACTGGGGAATCTGAAAAAATTCTAAATGGAGTGGAATGTGAAAAAAACATACTTGCACCATTTTTAAGGGAGTTTTGTTTTATGGTGTTCACTCTTCTGTATACATGATGAGTTACCTGTGTCCTGCAGGTCGGCACAATTCCAGTGATACAAAATATTTAAAGGAGTTGTCTCCCTACAGGGTTTCAAAGGATGCATGAATGAAATACTCTGTCACTTCCTGGTTCAGACTGACTAATTTGCATAAGCTCCTTGCTTGCCTGTTCAGTTGCTAATTAGATCAGATTAGCTTCTCAAACTGCTCACAGGACTTCTTATCTGATCCCTCAACAAAAGCCCTAATTACAGTTCTGTTTCCTTGAGATAAATCAAGCTTTTTACTGCCTGGCAGCACAGGACACTGTGGACACTGCCCTGACCTGTGTGATGACTCACTCACTGTTATCTCATTGAACAAACAGCAGGGGGAGATTTGTTTACAGGTCGGTTACGGAGGGAACTGAAATAGCCAGGGAGGTCATAAATTCACTTGTATCTCCTTAGGGAAAACAGAGGAACAAAGCAATATATTTGGAAAATGTCTTTATTTTGTGTTGCCTACAATTTGAAAGCTATTCTTTGTAGCGAGACAACCCCTTTAAGGTTTTCATTATGTTTTAGTACTTTTAAAAAATAAAAACATTCTCTATGCTTTAAATTTGCTATGCAGTGCAATTTTCTGTGACTAATAACTTTTTGGTTTTTCCACCTATGGACCTGAGTGTGTGTGTGTGTGGGGGGGGGTGGACATTTTTTTGCGGGCTGAAGTGTAGATTTTATTGGTACTATTTTGGAAAACATGACATTTTTTGATCAATTTTTATATAAATTTTTGGAACATAAAATTACCCCCCAAAAATTAGCAATTTTAGGCATTGGGAATTTTTTCTTGTATGCTGTTTACCGTATGGGATAAATGATTTTACATTTTAATAGATCAGACTGTTACACGCACAGCGATACCAATTATTATATAGCTTTTGAATTTTATTTTTTACTTGCAAAATAACAAAAGGGCGGTGTTTTGAACTTTTAATTTCTTATATTTTTAAAACTTATTTTTTACTCATACATTTAGTCCCCCCCAGGGTACTTGACTTCTAGGGGATGTATATAAGGCAGAAGCGTGTACAAAGATGGTGCTCCTACGACTTCCTCCTTAGTGTAGGAAGTTACAGAAGCAGTAAGATGGCAGTCATGAAAGCCTTCATTAGGGTTCTGGCTGCTGTAGCAACCACTTGACACCCTGCAATCTTGTCACAAGGAGAGGTGAGGGGTGATCAGGTGGCGCACCGTTTCTGATTAATTTAGACGCCACATTCGTCATGACGTCTAAATGGTTAAACAGCAGAGTCAGAGCCAGCTCTGATCCTTGCTGTAAGCAGCAGGTATGAAATGTATCTAACAGTCGGCACCCGCCGTATTTAGAGTGGGCACAGGGAGTGAGTGAGCCCGCTCCATACTCCCTTAAAGGGAATGTGTCATCAAAAAATGACTTATTGTTTAACTCACATTTTTATGTTAAACACATTTTTTAGGAATTTTTGGTTGTTTTTTTAATTTTCTATATCACTTTCAATATTTTTTAATGATTCTTAAGTCCTGCAGTTTTCACTTTGGCCACTAGGCCTAATAACAGTCTGACACTTCCTGTTCTGTTTAGAGAGCTTTTCAGCAGTGTGCTCATTATCAGTAAAAGCAGGGTCACACTGAAAGGAGACACCATTGTGTACAGATAACACAGAATCCACCAGTCACAAGAGGAGATGTCACAGCTCCCCCTCTCCCCTCCCTTCACAGTGAAAACTCTCCTATACAAATCTATGGGACAGAAACTGTCTTAAGAATCCTATGTGCATAAAGCTGCTGTAAAGTATCTCTCTGACTGCTGTTAAAGCAGTGCAAGCAAGAATGTCTTCCCCACAATCATATATAGATGGCGAATAGAGAAATCTACAATCAGGAAATAAAAACGGCTAAGAGGAAAAGAATATGGATCAGGGGCTTGACTTAATAAGCAAAAAAAAAAAAAAAAAAAGTGGTGACAGATTCCCTTTAATGTTGCCAGACATACTAAAACATCATGGTGGGTGGGCTAAGAGGTAAAAGGTCATATGTTTTGCAGTTCTGGTTTAATATGACACCTTTGTTTAAAAATGGGAGTGGGGGCAAAACATACTGCACAGGGCATGATAACATGCAAGCCCAGCCCTTGTCTGATCCACAGGATCAGGATCAACTAAGGTTACGTCTACACGGCAGTGATTTACTGTTGGACTTCGGTAATTAGTCCGACTGTAAATAATTCCCATAGACCTCAATAGAAAATCAGAGCTGTAGTCTACACAACTCGGATTTTTTTAGGTTGGATTTTAAATCCGAAAACTGGGCTAAAAAACTTAAAACATCTTTAATACACCGTATTTCACTTGAAAATGCTAGATTACAGTACAGTTTAATTCAATGGGATGGCTGAAAACTGAAAACCACTGCAAAAAAACGGGAAAAAAACGAAAAAAGTCTGTAAAATATTGGTTGGATTCTGATTAGAATCTAACATTTATAGAAGTAGACATATTTTTGACACCAAACCTAGGCGCATAACAGTTAGAAGAGCCAGACTAGGGTAAATGTGGTGCCTGAGCCAGACTTGTGGTATTGGCTCTACATGCCCTGTATGTATGACCTGCAGAAGAACAGCCAGACCAGGGTAAAGGTGGTGCCTGAGCCAGACTTGTGGTATTGGTTTTACATGCCCTGTATGTATGACCTGCAGAAGAACACCAGACCAGGGTAAAGGTGGTGCCTGAGTCCAGACTTTTGGGTTATTTGTCTCTACACCCGCGCCTGTATGTATGACCTGCAGAAGAACAGCCAGACCAGGGTAAAGGGGGTGCCTGACCAGACTTGTGTATTGCTCTACACTGCCCTGAATGTATGACCTGCAGAAGAACAGCCAAAACAGGATAAAGGTGGGGCCTGAGCCAGACTTTTGGTATTGCTCTACACTGCCCTGTATGTATGACCTGCAGAAGAACAGCCAGACCAGGGTTTAAAGGTGGTGCCTGAGCAGACTTGTGGTTTGGCTCTAACCCGCCCTGTAGTATGACCTGCAGAAGAACAGCCAGACCAGGGGAAAGGTGGTGCAGAGCCAGACTTTGTGGGTATTGGCTCTACACTGCCCTGTATGTATGACCTGCAGAAGAACAGCCAGACCAGGGTAAAGGTGGGCCGAGCCAGACTTGTGGTATTGGCTCTACACTGCCCCGTATGTATGACCTGCAGAAGAACAGACCAGGGTAAAGGTGGGCCTGAACCAGACTTGTGGTATTGCGCTTACACAGCCTGTATGATACCGCGAAGACAGCCAGACCAGGGTAAAGGTGGTGCCTGAGCCAGACTTGTGGTATTGGCTCTACACTGCCCTGTATGTATGACCTGCAGAAGAACAGCCAGACCAGGGTAAAGGTGGTGCCTGAGCCAGACTTGTGGTATTGGCTCTACACTGCCCTGTATGTGTGACCTGCAGAAGAACAGCCAGACCAGGGTAAAGGTGGTGCCTGAGCCAGACTTGTGGTATTGCTCTACACTGCGCCTGTATGTATGTACTGCAGAAGAACAGCCAGACCAGGGTAAAGGTGGTGCCTGAGCCAGACTTGTGGTATTGGCTCTACACTGCCCTGTATGTATGACCTCCAGCAGAACATCCAGACCAGGGGTAAAGGTGGTGCCCTAGCCAGACTTGTGGTATTGGCTTACACTGCCCTGTATGTATGACCTGCAGAAGAACAGCCAGACCAGGGTAAAGGTGGTGCCTGAGCCAGACTTGTGGTATTGGCTCTACATCTGCCCTGTATGTATGACCTGCAGAAGAACACCAGACCAGGGTAAAGGTGGTGCCAGAGCCAGACTTGTGGTATTGCTCTAACTGCCCTGTATGTATGACCTGCAGAAGAGCAGCCAGACCAGGGTAAAGGTGGTGCCTGAGCCAGACTTGTGGTATTGCTTCTACACTGCCCTGTATGTATGACCTGCAGAAGAACAGCCAGACCAGGGTAAAGGTGGTGCCTGAACCAGACTTGTGGTATATGCTCTAAACTGACCTGTATGTATGACCTGCAGAAGAACAGCCAGACCAGGGTAAAGATGGTGCCTCAGCCAGACTTGTGGTATTGGCTCTACACTGCCCTGTATGTATGACCTCCAGAAGAACAACCAGAACAGTGGTAAAGGTGGTACCTGAGCCAGACTTGTGGTAGCTTGCTCTCTACCTGCGCCTGTATGTATGACCTGCAGAAGAACAGCCAGACCAGGGTATAAAGGTGGTGGCTGAGCCAGACTTGTGGTATTGGCTCTATAACTACTGCGCCTGTATGTATAATCTGCAGAAGAAAACAGCCAGCCAGACCAGGTAAAGTGGTTGCCTGAGCCAGACTTGTGGTATTGGCTCTTCACTAACATGCCTTATGTCATGACCTGCAGAATAAAACAGACCAGGGTGAAGGGTGGTGCCTGAGCCAGACTTTGGTATTGGCTCTAGACTGCCCTGTATGTATGACCTGCAGAAGAACAGCCAGACCAGGGTAAAGATGGTGCGGTAGACCAGACTTGTGGTATTGGGCTTCATACACTGAACCTGTATGTTATGACCTGCAGAAGAAACAGACCAGACCATGGGTAAAGGTGGTGCTGAGCCAGAACTTTTGTATTGGCTCATATCAACTGCCTGTATGTATGACTGCATGAAGAACATGACCAGGTAAAGGTGGTGTAGAGCCAGACTTGTGGTATTGGTTCTTACACTGGCCCTGTATATATGACCTGCAGACAGAACAGCCAGGACCAGGGTAAAGGTGGTGCCTGAGCCAGATTTGGTATGGCTACACTGCCCTGTATGTATGACCTGCAGAAGAACAGCCAGACCAGGGTAAAGTGGTGCCTGAGCCAAGACTTTGGTATTGGCTCTACACTGCGCCTGTATGTATGACCTGGCAGAAGAACAGCCAGACCATGGTAGAGGTGGTGCCTGAGCCAGACTTGTGGTATTGGCTCTACACTGCCCTGTATGTATGACCTGCAGAAGAACAGGTTCATACATTCTGGGCCCATTCTAACTGCCTTAAGTATTAGAACTGGCCCTGTCAGCTCAACGTTATACCTGTTGCCTAAGAATCTCCCCGAACCCATGAAACTCTATTTCAGATCGACTGACGATCCCAGCACTGGACCAACATGTAATTATCTCGCTCCAGAGGATGAAAATAAGGCATGTTGGTAACTGAGGACAAACCCCATCCAATCCTAAGATGAACTGGTCGTACTGCGGACGTGCAGTTCGCTCTTTGCATTATGGAAACCTTTTCTGATAGAAACATTGTAAAATCCAGTATTAAATGCAATAGATCAATCTGTATCAATAACAACTGAACACGTCACTGGGGTGAAGGGTGAACACTTTTATTGGCGCTGTAGAGATATGAGAAAATGAAAAGCGCTATCAGATCTGGCAGATTAGCTGGAAAATGTCTTCAGGGTTAAAGTAGTCATTTTTTGTGTGGCCGGAACAGCAGATGTGATATGTGATGACTTTGAAGGAAACGATGTTGCGTCTTATGTTTTCTTTTTTATTTGGAGGGACATAACGGATTCGAAGGAAGACCTTGCAACGTTTGACGCTGTTATTATGTTTAGCCAAGGTCAGCGTCGTGAATTATTGATGTAGACAGCATTTCTGCCTTCGATAAAGTAATTATTAGTTGTAAGTTGTTGATAATTGCTACAGCATCTGAACATTACTTATTCATACAAAATAGGTTATAAGATCGATCAAAGCTGATGGAGGACTGGAGTCTTAAGTAGTGGAGATAAGCAGAGATTTGTTCCTTCTCATAAACACTGCAATCTTAATTGGACTGGTGGTAGCAACATATACAGTTACTTCTGGGTGAGTCCTACCTATAAAGCCTGTGGCTACTATGGGCCCCTAAGCAGAAAAAGGAGTCCTCACCAGTGTCGGACTGGAATACCTAGGGCCCACCGGTGGAGATGATTCTACGGGCCCACCAGTTGACCTGTTTCTGGGCCCACCGGTGGAGTTGATTCTAGGGGCCACCAGTTAAGCTGTTTCTGGGCCAACCGGTAGAGTTGATTCTAGGGGCCCTCCAGTTGAGCTGTTCCCTGGCCCACCGGTGAAGTGCATTTTAGGAGCTCACCCTACAGCTACTGTAAATGACTGTACATGGCTCCTACACCCTGCTTCTTGCTTTTTCACTGCTTTTCTGCCTCTTCCAAGGATGGATATGCAGTAAGAAAAGATTGACAGGTCTACCATGTTAAGATGCCCAGCGGGGGATTCTGTTATACCCCTGTGGGTTAGTCCGAGCCTGGTCCTCACTGTCTCCCCCAGTCACTAAAGGCAGTTCACAACTTTTCCTATAGCTATAGGGACAAGATTGTATGTAACCCCAGAGGTCAGACCATGGTGGAATTGCTGGGCCCACTCCCACACTTACATCTTCACATAGCGGTTAGTATATGTATGAGTAAATTGAACCCAGCAGTAAACTTTTAACTTTAAAATTTCCAGATATTGTAACGTTTCTCAGGAGAAGCAGATAGTATTGATCGAACTGTTCTAGAAAAGTTAGATTCTAGTAGATTTTTTAGAACTCGAACATTTTACTGTTCGTTCGAGTAAAGTTCTAGTTCTAGTTTGACACGTCATTTTCAGTTTTGTTTTCAGCAGATTTCGTCACTTTTGGCAGCCATCCAATCACCTTTCTGCACTTTTGGCGGCCATCAAATCAGTACAGAGCACAGAGAAGTGTCAAAAACATCATCGCTGAGGTATAGAGCTCTCATTGGCTAATAAAATCACATGATCATGTTATATATATTTCACTGTATTGCCTTCTGAACGCCATTTTCAGCTCACTCTCTGTACTGTACAGACTGCTCTTAGTTAGATAGCATTTTCCTCTCTATAGACAGCAATAGTTAGGGAGTTTGGTATTGCTGGCTGCATCTTTCCCACACCCAGAAGCTGTTATTTGGCGACATTTGTAGGCTCACAGAACGCCTAACTCTAGTATACCTGGATATATAATACAGAGTGCTTGGATATGCTAAATCATACTCAGTGCCCAAAAGGTCAGTTTTTGCAGTTTGGGGGGTTCAGCAATTGTATAACACACCATCTCCAAATCTCCTATGTGTCAAAGGGGCTTTTTTGGACCCCTCAGGATGAAGGCCCCCATAGCAGCTGCTACCGCTGCACCTCCTATAGCTACGCCCCTGCTTGCAAGCTGTCCTCATCTTTTCAGTTAACCATTGAAAGGAATGAAGTATTTTAGCCTCTCAGTTTTTTTCTGTCGCTCTTAGAGCCAAATTTTCTTCACTAAGTTGTTCCACGTATCCAGTTTACTGTTATGGATGGTAATCACAGTTTTCCTCACCTGTATAGGTATAAAAATTAACCAGAACATCTTCTCCCATTGACTTTAATGGGGTTCGAAGTTCGAATTCGAATAGAACTTCGAACCTAACTCACAAAAGTTCAAGGTTCTAATCGAACTAGAACTTTATACTGTTCGCTCAACACTAGAAGCAGACTTGAACTTGCATATAGGGAAAAGGGAAAACCCTTGGTACGCCCCTGAGCATAGTAGACCTGGAGTTTCTTTTAAACTGCTTGTACATCCTTGGGAGAGGCAGAAAAGCAGAGAGAGAGAGAGACAAAAAGCAAGAGGTAGAGTGAAAGAGGCATGTGCAGTAGCTATAGGTTGGGCCTCAAAATCAACTCCACTGGTGGGCCCCAGAATCAACTTCAGTGGTGGACCCCAAGAATCAACTCCACTGGGGGCCCCCAGAATCCACTCCACTGGTGGGCCCCTAATTCAACTCCACTGGTGGGCCCCAAGAACCAACTCCACTGGTGGGCCCCAAGAACCAACTCCACAGGTGGGCACCCAGAATCAACTCTCCTGGTGGAGCTCCCAGTATCATCTCTAATGATGGGCCCCCAGAATGACATTTCAGTGGTGGGCCCTAAGCATCTCAGTCCAACACTGAGTAGAAGTCAGTGTTAACTGGGCCCTACAGAAAGCATTTATCATGTAGGCAAAACTTTAAGAATATATAGACCATCTGTATATTTCTTCTCACCATCCATTCCTCTCCCCAACACATGCCTCCTGCACCTCCTCAGCTCTTCCTCCTTTGCTGTTGTTTGCCCCTCCCCGCACAGCCTTTACTTCCTCCTCTGCGGATCTTCATGCCAATTTTATTGTCCATTAATATAAAGTAGTTGTATTATCTTGATATTCATACCCAACAACTACATATTTTTAAATTTCTTTTCAAGGAAGAAGTGGATCTTTGTTGATTTAAAGTAAAGTAGTTGCATTGTGTATTATAAAGCACATTGCCTCCAAATGCTACAAAAGTGCAACTATAATTTGGAGACAAGAGAAGAGAGAAATTTAGACCAGTTAGTTTATATGTACGTGTATAATTTCTGCTTTGGGGAAAAAATGTGTAAGATTCCCACACTATCATGGTTTTGAGGGTCTGTGAACAGCGTATTAGGGCCATTTTGGCTTGCACTGTAAGAGCCCATACCTAAAGGGGTGTTCCTGCAAAGCCAATTCCTGCTAACAGGTCGGCTCACAGGCTGTCCTCTCCGTTCCTTTCCATGGGAGTTCCAAATATAGTAGAGCAAACTCTCTGGCTATATTCCGAACTCCCATAGAAATGAATGGGGCGGATGACCGCGGGTGCCTCCCTCCTCGTTCTGTAATATGGTCGGCTCGTAGCTAGCTGTGAGACGATATGTTAGCAGGAAGAGGCTTCTTGGGAAGACCCCTTTAAATGAGTTTTCCCATCTGGCTGTTTCACACAGCCTGCTCCTCACAGCCAGTTTCAGGCTCCCACTTCCTGTTCAGGCTGTAGGTGGTTCTACACAGTACTTGCATTCAGCTCTTATTCCTAGCGAGCCGTTCAGGACATTTGGTTGTGGAGTTTTTTTTAACTCAGGACGGAGGTATTTGGTTTTTAATTTTGGGAAATCTTAATAATTTTTAAATTTAAAAGGTTATATTTTATATGTTGTTTTTGTAAATTACTGTACAGCGGGGCTACAGACCAAAGGTTAAATTTTCAAAAAAGATAAACAAGCTCCTTGCTGCCAATAAACACACAGCGGGGGAGTGATGTCACCATCTAGACCAGTGCTGCTAAAGAGGTATCATAAACTGAGAATTTGGTACACAACAGAAAACAACCTCAGCTCTAAAAAGGAAGCAAAATCAGAACAGCAATGTATTTGCTAATAATCTTTATTAACCTTTGCCTACGTGTTTAATGACGTTAATCATTGTGATCAGAATAACCCTTTAAGGGATATTTTTGTCTGGCCAGGAGGACCTTTGGGGCTGTGAATGTTTTGTGGGAATAACATGGGGACATCCTTGGGCACTAAAACCTTTTAACAAATTTGGGAACATTTAATTGGGAACATAAGAGTGGCACACAAATTACTTTCTATAGACCCTCACTTATGTTATTAAATCAATTCTTAAAATTAAGAGGTTCTGCAGCAGCTGATGTAATATAAGCTTTTTTAAAACCCAAACACCCCCTTTTACATTAAAAGTAATATTAATTTATTAATATTATATATAATATTACTGTTATATATATATTAATAATATATTAAAATTATAATAATATTGGTATATATATATATTTATATGTGGTTTTATAAATTATGTATATACGTATTAATATATATAAATAATAATATATATTTTATATTTAAAATATTTTTATGTGTGGGGTGTATATATATAATAATATAAGTAAATTTTTTAAATATAATAATATAAATAATAAAAATATATTATATAATAAATTTTATAAATATATTATTTTAAATTTTATATATAAAAATTATATATTTATTGTTTGTAAAATAAATAAAAAAAATAACAAAACCAAATTTCCAAAAAAATTGCCATTTTAAATAAGGGGAAAATGCCCGAAAGCGTCTACCAAAAACGCTGATACCCTTGCTTAAAAATTTTTCAAAAAAATTTTTCTTTTTCTTCCTAAACAGCTTTTTGAAAAGATAACAGGCTTGTCCCCTTCCCAAAAAAAGTCCTTCTGTTTAAAGTGTAAAAGGGTATGCACACGGGTAAATTTATTAACCCTAAAGTATTAGACAGTATTTTTTTCACATCCCGGGCACCCAGCTTTAGACCCCTGTGACTTTCCCGGGAAAAAATCCCTTTCTAACCACCGTAATATCATCTCACAGAAGCCAATCAAAAAATATAAAAAGGCCTTTTAAAACCAAGTTTTTTTAATCAAATTTTTTTAAGGGTTTTTTTTGGGGTTTAAAAGAATCATAAATCTGAGAAGTGGTGCAGGTTGTGTTCTGAATGTAACCCATCCAATATAATAAGATAATGCAATCAATTTTAATAAATTCCAGAAGTTTTGTTTCCTTAAACTTTTTTACATTCATAAAAGCCACAGCTTGTTTCAATGCAAAGGTCATTCCAATGTATTTTAACATGCCCAAAGAAAGGAAAAGCTGTAGGTTTTAAACCCTTGCTGGGAATTTCACACTTGACATTAGTTAGGGGAACATTTTGGGGGACATTTAAAAAAATTCCGACGTTTCCCCTTATTCACAAGACACCCACTTTTGGTTTTTGTCTTTAGAAAACCACATTTTAAAAGGGTTTCCAAAGCAAGTTGGGGGGTTTTCTTCCCTGACTCACAGCCACCAGCGCTGGTGAAGGACTCTCGGGAAAAGTATAAAGGCTTTCTCAAAACGGGGACCCGGGGAAAATTTAAATTTAAGTAAAAAATTTTGGAAAAAAATAATAATAATAATAATAGTAAAAATAGGACTAAAAATAATAATGAAAAAGATGATACACGTGATGATAATAACAAATATAAAAATAATAAAAAATAATAATAATACAAAAAACAATAACGAAAAAGATGATACATTAATAAGAATAGCTAAAATAAAAAAAATCTTATAATAATAAAAAGGATATATCTATTATTATTAATAAGTAAAATTCAAAAATAATGTTATTATTATTAATAATAATAATAATAAAGATTACATGTGATATTATTAATATTAACAATGTTAAAAATAGAAAATAATTTTAAATATTTTGAAACAAATTTTTGAAAGTAATAATAGTTAAAAAAAAATTAAAAAAAAACAATAAAAAATAATAATCTTTCCCTATTCTGGAATCACTGCCCCAACACAACCCGAACTTTCCTTTTTACTTTAACTATTCTCAAAACAACCCGAAAAACCCCTCGTCTTTAAAAGGGGCCTAAATCTACAATAACTCCATTGCCCCTACACCTTCCACAAACATGTCCGCCTCTCACCTTCTGTCTCTTTCCTCCTCCATTGTAGATTGAAGCCCTTTTCCGGAAGGGTTCTCTCCCCCTCTGGGGACCAGTTTTTTTGTGATTTCCGTTGCCATTTTTTTTGATATGGGTATGTAGTAAACCCCTCGAATGTTTAGTTAAAAGGAAAAAAAAAACTGCTCCCCCTCCCATCACCTCTTTTTGGAAAACCCGCTGCCGGGTCTTTTTTCTTTCTTCTTTTTCCCGATGGGGGCAACATCCCACCCCGTTTTGGGGGCAGAGGCACTTTTCCACTGCCCCCCCGACTTCTCCGGTTTTTTCTGAAAACTTCCGATCATGACATTTTGGGATGACATTTTGACACTGCAAACCAATCAATGGCCTTTCCCGGGAAGAATTTTTTCCCGTTCTGAAAAAGAGAAAAGAAAACAGAAGATTTACTGGGGGGGTTTTTGGAACAAGGGTTTTTTAAAAGGGTTTTTTTTCATTTTTTTAAACCCTACTATGGTAACAAAACATTTTTAAAATGAGGTGGGCAACCCCTTTAAAATGAGAGGCAACAGATTATAGAATGGCTGAGCTATGTATCATTATTGTGCATCTCATCATATGCAACCACATCTTCCCGGTGATGGTCCCAAGCCAAGGACTCTCAAGGCATGCTAAGCTTTGTAGAAACTGAAAAGCTACATGTTGGAAGCCTCTGATGTAAAGGTTCAGAAAGTTCCTAATGTCAGGACCAAACCACATGTGTAAAATTTAAGGCATATGGACCAAATCCAGCCCACCAGGTAATTTTATGTGACCTGTGAGAGATAAGACACAGTGCGCAAGGATAAACAAAGTCTAGATGCGGAAGGACTGGCTCTGTACTTTCCGCGGAGCATGCAGCACCTGGAAGAGCAACCTGGAAACAGACTCCATCTTGGATTACGAGCTCCAGTGCGTACTTCCACACCATTGCGTTGAGCAACTCATAGGTGGTGGCATTGCTCTGGCAACCCGACTCAAGCACCCGAGCCGTCTTTTAAGGCCCTCCAATGGTTCTTTGATGTCAACTATTATGATAATGTAGCCTTCTGTGGAAATGAGTTTGCCACCCCTATTGTAAACTATTACACAACTGAACATTGGACGCTACTATTGGAAGTAGTTCAGGACATTTTCAACTAGACCACACTTTAATGTTGATTCACTCTTGGAGTCCTCAAGACTGGGTTCAGTACTTCATTCATTATACACAGTTCTTCACAGAGAGTTGAACTCACGAGTGACCTTAATACAATGGAACGGTTGGGTGACGCAGGTCACTGTCCACTAAGAACGAAGTTTGCTCCAGATTAATTATTTATTTCTTCATTTACATTTTCCCGTTTTCGTTGCTCATAAAAATCCAGCTCAGAAAATGAAACTTTTTGACCTGAGCTCAGTTACTGTTGTTTGCATTAATGGAAGGAGTCACTGGGGAAATTATGTGCTTCTTGAATCGTACATTGCCTTCAACAGCCATGTGCACTAGAAAGACCCACTGGAGAGCCTTATTTAGTGTGAAATGAGTCCTTGGAGTAAAGAAGGATTTCTGGAGCAGCATTGACATCTGTTTTAAAATAGTAATTTTTGTGTATTTTAATTACAAAAATTTGGCTCCAAAATGCAATTATGATGTGAACATTTAGCCCGTGTAATATGTGAAATGAAAGGTAAACATTATCGTGCTAATAATTATTCTATTATCTTTATGAGCCACACGCGGAATAAAGTGCTAATGACCTATCTGGAACTGGATGACTCCATCGCTCTCATTTATCCAGTTTTATGGTCAGGAGTTTGGAAAACTTTGTTGAAATGTCTCCATTTAGAGCAACAGAAAGACAATATTTTATTAAAGGGGTTATCCAGCCTTACGGTATTGATGGGCCATTAATATTAGATCAGTGGGGTCCGATCAGCTGATTGAAGGATCATGATGCTCTTGTGAATGCACCAACCTCTTCACTGTTTACTTATGACAGAAAATTGACACCAATCTTAGGTGTATGGACAGTTTATGGATAAAACTCCTTTTTCTTTGTTCAGAGCTCCAATGGCCCATATTTCTGGCCAAAGTACAAAGGGTCAATTCTGATATTATACCACATACCAATCCATGGGTTCTCCAGGAGAATTATGGGACTAACCAGGCCCATGTACCTGAATTGCCAGGGTACAAAAGGTCAGTCCTGTTATTATACCACATACCAATCCGTGGGTTCTCCAGGAGAATTATGGGACTAATGGGGCCCATATACCTGATTTGCCAGGGTACAAAGGGTCAGTACTGATATTATACCACATACCAATCCATGGGTTCTCCAGGAGAATTATGGGACTAGCCAGGCACATATATCTGAATAGCCAGGGTACAAATGGTCAGGCCTGTAATTATACCACATACCAATCCATGGGTTCTCCAGGAGAATTATGGGACTAATGGGGCCCATATACCTGATTTGACAGGGAACAAAGGGTAAGTCCTGATATTAAACCACATACCAATCCATGGGTTCTCCAGGAGAATTATGGGACTAACCAGGCCCATATACCTGATTTGCCAGGGTACAAAGGGTCAGTTTAGATATTATACCACATACCAATCCATGGTTTCTCCAGGAGAATTATGGGACTAACCAGGCTCATCTACCTGATTTGCCATGGTACAAATGGTCAGTCCTGATATTATACCACATACCAATCCATGGGTTCTCCAGGAGAATTATGGGGCTAACCAGGCCCATATATCTGAATTGCCAGGGTACAAAGGGTCAGTCCTGATATTATACCACATACCAATCCATGGGTTCTCCAGGAGAATTATGGGACTAACCAGGCCCATATACCTGAATTGCCAGGGTACAAAGGGTCAGCTCTGATATTATACCACATAGCAATCCATGGGTTCTCCAAGAGAATTATGGGACTAACCAGGCGCATGTACCTGAATTGCCAAGATAAAAAGGGGCAATCCTGATATTATACTACATACCAAGCAATGGGTTCTCCAGGAGAAATTTGGGACTAACCAATAGATTGTTCCTAGATCCTTACAACATTGGTGGAATCTTCTTACAATCTAATGCATACTGTCAGCTTAGGGCCTGGTTCACATCAGCGTTGGAGGTTCCATTCTCAACCTCTGATCCGAATTCCACCAGGGATGAAGGAGTAAAAAATACAGCAAGTTGCACAATTTTTTTTTCTATTAACTACAAACTAGATTGTAGTCAAAGAAGTTATTTGACCGCCATTGATGTAAATTAAAACGGGTCCGATTACACCTCTGCAATGAAGGCTCGGAACGGAACGTGAACCACCCCTAACATCCATACCAAAAATAACATCATTCACAAGAAGGGCAATTTCCCTAAAGAAAGGACCAAAAGCAAATAAGACTAGAAGCCAGGAGACTGATTACATTACATCTGCTGGAAAAACCTCCCAATGTTCATGCTTATCATGTCACAGGGTTTAATTAGCCCACAAAGGACACAAGGTGGCCACAACAGTGTCCTTTTGTCTTCCATGGGCTGGTATATGTGAGTGTACTATAGGGAGTAGCATATAGAGTAGAGCAGAAGACTTTCATGTGGTTACCATGGGCAGTATATATATTTTTTACAATGGGCCCTCAGAACAACTTGTCATTCTGTATGCCTATAACGTGAGATATGTTGAAGGCTTCTAAGGGGGATCTACTTGTTGGAGAATCTCCTGGCCTTCACATCTGATAAAGACTACAAAATTATATTATGTATATTATGTATTATTTACTTCCGCATAACATTTAGACATTGTAAGCTTAGACCAGGTTGTCAAAAAGAAGCCAAATTTTTGCATCATGGGGGCTTTTGTCTTCCTCAAAAACCATCCTCTGGATAAACACTTTAACACAATAGGCGTAACTGGATGGACGTCTGTCTTTTTTCAGCCTTACAAAGGATGTAACTATGTAATTATGTATGTATGAGACATACAGCACATTTTTAGACTTGCCTGACTTTTTATGCCATCTGTTGCTTGGTTTATTTTGCACTAAAAATGTGGCAACATTTTGCCGGAATGTTGGCGAAATTTGTCACATGTTCAGGTAGCTCCCTTTCTAATAAGCCATGCCCCCTTGTCAAATGAGCTTCAAAAAGTGTCTAAAACATATAGAGCAAAACATGTGTCAAAATGGAGATGTGCCAAAATGCACCAAATTTTGGTTAATTTCACTAAAACTTCTAGACAGAAACACTTTAGTAAATCCCATTGAATTTTCTTACGTAAATGACAGTTTTCAATGATGTTGATTTTTAAGCTTTTCAATAGCTTTTTGTCTCCTCTTTAGTAGTGTTAATGTAGTAAATCCTTTATATTGTGTTCACAATATATCGTCAGCGCCTACAAATGTGAATCTAGTTACAGCTGCAGATGAAGTGAGGATACAGATGGTGCCGTGTTTTGTCTCATGTAGAATAATCTGGCAGAAATTAAACAAATCCAAACAAGGATGGCTGGAAATTTGCAAATAAATGTAGACGGTTATCTTTCCTATAGTAGCCGGTCCTGTAAACCAACACATATAAGACAGATCAAAGACGACCAACTGGTGGATTTTGGCAGACAGGACTCATGAGTCTGAAGAATGCCCTCTTCCACTTCACGGAAAAATGAATGGAAATTGTAGGTACATTTGGCAAACTTTAAGAAACCAAAACTGGGCATCTTAACCCTTCCTCCAGGAATGCCCCTAAATCATCAAGGAATGGCCACAAATCACCCAAGAGTTCCTATGAACTGGCCACTTACAGAAAAGGTTTGCATACCTGCCACCTGATTTGTGACCTTGTTTCTGGAAAACTCTGTGAAGAACCAGGAGAGTTGGAAAATATAATCATGTTTCCTCAAGTTTTCCTTTTAGTTAATTAAAATTGAATTGCTTCTAGATACGCAGCAGTGCCAGCAATTTTGCTCACCTGCAGCTGAATACAGGATTTCTCACTGCTGCCAGGTCATGTGACCTGCACTCTGAGTTGCTGAAAGACACTGCATGGTTCTGTGAATCTCTCTATGCCTTCGTATGGGAGGCTCAAAGTCATTTTTCAATGTAATATATAGAGAGATAGACTTCCTGTCAGCATCAAAAGCACAGCGTCTTTCAGCCAATGAGAGTGCAGGTCATGTGACCGAACAGAGACTGTTGCATCAGCCAGAAATCCTGTCTGCAGCTACAGGTAATCAAAATGAATGGCACTACAGTTTTCCATTAAGCAATTTCTAATGAACTAAAGGGAAAACAAACTGGAGTTGTCCTTTAAAGACCTTTTCCAACTTTATTTAAGCAAAGCACATACATGACTTGAAGCTCCTGGGCCCTAAATTTACGATAGGGCCTTCAACTTATACATGGCTTTTATAATGATTATAAAATCTTACGTAATGGATGGGTTTTTGGTAGTGTTGCTCAAATGGGGCCCTGTTCAGTTTGAGAAAGATTCGACTGAACCTGTGAAAAAATGTGGGTTTGTGCTGTCCCAAACCTGAATGTTTTCTTTAACCCTATCCATAACCCTGACCTTAACCATTAGCTAGGGTTAAGGTTGTTTACATGATTTATGAGTTTAGCTTACTAGTCAGGTTACAGCAGTGCTTCTGTTTTGGCCAAACATCTGGTCCAACCTTCTGTCTGACGTCCCTTCAGGTTACCATAACATTGGGCCTGTGGTGAAGCAAAGACTGAAAAAGGAATGATGTGTTGCCGGACTGGAAATGTAACCCCCTTAAACTGCTTAAACGTTTATGATTGTGGTTGATTTTTTGGCGAAGTGCTCAGATTAAGGTCAAATTTAAAGTTGACCTAAATTTGAAATGCAAAACTCGTGTTTGTAGCCTCTCAGGAAACAGGGCCTTCTATAATGGCCACTTCTCCCGCCTATAGCTGCACTCCTGAAATAGAACTTATTGATGTATCATTAAAGATCTTTCAGATCTTGTTAAAGATCTTGCAAAAACAAGTCACTTTGCAATATATTTCCATTAACAGTGTCCTCCCTATTCCGAGATATCCCCTCTTGTATGGGCTGCATCAGCTCCTAAGGTCACTATAGCTACAGACCTATTTTATCTCTCCTGATAGGCTGCCAGCACTGGTTGCTATAGTAGTCTGTACAAGACCTGTTTTGATCCATCATGCCTGATAGGCTGCCAGCACTGGTTGCTATAGCTACAGTCCTGGCTTCTACTGCTAGAATTTGCAAGAAAAAGATCCATAATGAGCCACAACTTCCTCCTCGACCAATTACTTCTCATTGACAGGTTTCTATCTGTTACTAAATTTGTTTTAGAGATGAGTTCATTATAGAAACAATCTACCACTTCTTCCCACCGACCAGCTGTCAACATGGCTGGGACAAGGTATTCTGGTGCCCTAGGCGAATAAGGCATGTAGCGCCCCACCCCTCCGCTCCCAATGTAATATTCAGCCCACTCCATACCTATTTGCTCCCCCTTCCTGCCTTGGGTGAAGTGGAGCCCCTGGTGGCCACCTACCTTTGCCTACCCGTCGTCCCAGCCCTGGCTGTAAATCAGTAGCGAGTGGGCAGGGTGAAGCTACATAACTACAGCCATTCAATATCTGCTCACCAAACAGGCTGACGCCAAAGAAATCTTTTCACATTTGGGTCAATTTTGGCTTTGGCCCGAATATGAAGCTCAGCTCTGACAACTTCAATATTTGGTGGCTGGCCTATAAGTGAAAGGGAAGACTGAAGTGCAGGGGTGTAAATTAGAGTGTGAGGACCCATATTGAGTTGGACTGGTAAGGTAACTAACTCCCTTAAACAACCCCAAGTCTAACTCAGTGTAAAGATTATGGTTACGGTTGATTTTTGGGCGATATTCACCAATAATCGGTTCAAACCGACCCAAACCAATATGTTTGCTTTTTGGGTAAAATGTGCTCAAAATCCAAAGTACAGCCCCAGCTGGGAGGAATATCACATATATAGACACTACTAGGAAAGTCAGCTCTTCTACATGTTCATGAATTGTCATGTTCCTCTGTTAATCTTCCAAGAAATATATAATATTGGGCACGCCTCTGGACACTCTAACACTCGGCATGGACACTCAGCATTGTCAAAGGAAATAGTTGCACCCACTTGTCAGTTTGTTCATACATATCCTGAAGGAATACTGCAGCAGAGGAAAATATGGAAATGGAGCTCCAAAAATGCTTTTTCTTACAAGGAATCCAAATATTGGCTAACACAGTGATGTCAGGAGAGCAGACAGTACATTGTAGTCTTTCACCTTGAGACGTTCATTTCGACGACCTCCTGTATCTCTCCCGACCCTCTCCGCCGCTGACCTGCAGCCATATCAAATTATTGGGAACAGATTAAACTTTTTTTTTCTCCAAATTTAAAAAGAGCAAAAACAACTAACAAGTAAATATATTAAGCAGTGCCCGAGGGGATATTTTAGCTTAGTCCTTGCCTTAAAATCATTGTTTTCTTCTTGTCACTCACAGCAAAACACAAGGTCCGTGTTTGAAAGGTAATTTGCTGTTAACCAAGATAAGGTCTTCAATGCCTTCTTATAATCCAAACATAAGACAAGGACGGTACTGAGGCTCCTTTGGATTCACAGAGGAAAGTGCACTGTTTTCAACAAATTCTGGAAAATAGCATGGCACCTCGGTGCCACCACCATGTAGGAGCCACCCGAAATGACACCAGATGTGGTATTGGTTATATGTTCACTATACGGAATAATTTGTACTGCATGGTAGTATTATACAGGGTAACATCATTGTGCATTGTTTGGCAGAATTATTTAGCAATAGTTAGTATTATTTAGACTGCATCCTGCTATATTGGACTAGGGTGTCTAGAACCCACCAGTGGAATTGGTACTTGGGGCCACCAATGGAGATGGTACTTGGGGCCGCCAGTGAAATTGATTTATGATGCCCACCAGTGGAGTTAATTCTCGGCGGGCCACTGGGGGAGCTGGTTTGTGGGACCCAACAATAAAGTTGATTATTGTAGCCCATCAGTGGAGATAATTATTGGGGCCCACCAGTGGAGTTGGTTCATGGGGCTCACCAGTGGAGTTGTTTCTTGGGGCCCACCAGTGGAGTTTATTCTTGGGGCCCACCAGTGGAGTTGGTTCCTGGGACCCACCAGTGAGGTTTATTCATGGCGCCCATCAGTGGAGTTAATTCTCAGGCCCACCAATGGAATTGATGCATAGGGTCACCCATCAGTGAAGTTAATTTTCGGCGCCCACTGGGGGAGTTGATTTTTGGGCCCCAACAGTAAAGTTGATTATAGTGGCCCACCAGTGGAGATGATTATTGGTGCCCACCAGTGGAGTTGTTTCTTGGGACTCACCAGTGGAGTTAATTCTCGGGGCTCACCAGTGGAGTTGATTCTTGGCGCCCACCAGTGGAGTTGGTTCATGGGGCTCACCGGTGGAGTTGTTTCTTGTAGCCCACTAGTGCAGTGGTTTCTTGAGGCCCACACTACTGCTACTGCCTTTTGCTTTCTGTCTATGGTCCTCTGCCTTTTTTCCTAAAAATCTGCTTCTGGATTGCCTTGCCAAGGGCCCACCATGGATGTGGCCAGTGGGGGTTTCCACTAATCCCCTGTGGGTAGTCTTAGATTGTGGTGTCTGGGACCCTCCTGTGCTTTTGATTCATGGGACCCATCCTTCAGCTACTGCACATGAGTCTTGCACTCTGCCTCTTGTTTTCTGTCTCTCTTTCTCTGCCTTTCTCCCTAAAAAGTGTCCCCCAGGTCTTCCATGCCCAAAAGCCCACCGTGCCCTGAAGGCCACCAGAGGCAAACTGGGGGTTTCCTCTGCTCCCTTGTGGGTCAGTCTGAGCCTGTATATTATTCTCCTAATGAAAATCAGCCCCCACAACAACTTTTGTGGTCGCTTCCTCATGTCTATTTCAATATTATTTACTTTTTGTTTTTAGAAATATATATGGCTCATCTCAAATTTTGTGCAGGAATAATTTAATTTCGACTGTGGCCCGTGAATAATATTTCTTTACAATGTACTGTCTACTGTCGGCCTCTCAGTGTTGTGTCCATGACTTCTTTGGATGTCTCCATCCATCTTCATACCAGTCGTCCTCATCCTGTTTTGCCTTCAGTTCTTCTGTCTTAACTGTCCTCTCCAGTGAACTGTGTTGTCTCACAACATCTAAAGTCAGGAATAAACTTCCCCCAATCACAAATAATTCACTATGGGTTTGTTATCTTATCCTTTCTGCACCAGTGATATATTATTTCTGCACTGCACAAGCAACAAAAAGCAAGATAAAAACTGCAAAATGTGTTCTAGGCCTTCTGCTACTGGATTCCCCGAGCTACTGGGTAAAGTGAAGGCAGCTTAATAGATAGATGGATGCCTAGATACGTAGACAGACAGACAGACAGACAGACAGACAGACAGATAGATAGATAGATAGATAGATAGATAGATAGATAGATAGATAGATAGATATAGATATGGATAGATAGATACATAGACATTATTATTATTATTTATTTTAGAGCGCCATTAATTCCAGGGCGCTGTACATAGATATAGATAGATGGATAGGAGAGAGATGATAGATAGATAGGTAGATAGATATGAGATAGATAGATAGATAGATATGAGATAGATAAGATATGATATATGGATATGGATGGAATGTTTGATGAGTTAGATGAGATAGATAGATAGATAGATAGATAGATAGATAGATTGATTGATTGATTGATAGTTATAAGCAGTTTCAGGGACCCATACAGCTGAAGCATTTGAGCCCCCTGCCCATTAACTGTTTTGATCTTGCACCATATCAATGGGCTTCTTTTTAATTTAACAAGGGCCCCTGAAAGAAGTACTACCCTCATGGTGCCCATACATTAATAGATATGGTCATTTTTTTCAAAACTGTTTTTTCCATTAATATTCCAAAATGTCAACCCCTCCGAATCTCTAAACTTGGTTAATTGACTATTGTGTAATGCTCAATTTCCCCTGTGGTGGTGCTGCAGGGAAACTGAACACCTGCTGTCAGGGGTCTCCGTAGATTGAGCCCCCTACAGGAAAGTCCTGTGAGTCACCATCCATCTACACAGAACATGTACATGTCCATGTTAAATATGTAGCAACCCTGTAAACATTGGACATATAGTTCGATAAGACCTTATAGGTTATTTGTGAATCAGTCCATGAGAAATAGACCCTAGTTGTAAGCGATTGGCTCCAATGTCACCACTAAACTTGGGTAGTCTTCTGTAAGACCTTTGGGACCCATTAGTGTATGAGAGTGTGGTCCCATAGGAGCTCTCTGGTGATCTCGAGGGCTAGTCTACATTACTTTGCCGTTGTGACTTGATTATGATCCTTCACTGTCGCCGTCTCGGAGACATCGTTCTGTGTTAGAGATACTTTTTCTGACTTGCAGACACAAAAAATATGTTGAACTGATTTATAAATAACTCATTGGAGAAAAAACCCCAAATATGTTATAACGAGATGTAACCGACCAAGCGTTCTCCGTGTAGACTGCATTGCTGTTCAATGTGTTGTGTCACTGACAGTCCCCGGATGACTCACTATGCGGAGATTAGAGTGTTCCATACACAGCATATACCCCGGTATTTACCGACGTGGAAAACGCATTATTATTCTCTTACTGTCATTCACATAAATGGCCATTAATTGCTGATACTGGTGGGAACAATTTATTGAACTGGCCCATTAATCATCGATCGTATGACATAATTGTCTCCTTGCATTGACTGCTCGCTGGGAAAGCACTTACCCTGTTCACTTTGACATTTTGTTTGAAAAGAAAATAATAAAGTTATTTGGGTACAGCACTTTTAATGATCCATCTAAAACTTGTCTGTAATTATACGTAGATATTACATAGACATTTGTCACAAAGTTTGATAAGTTTGGACTCAATACAGATTTGTTTTTTTAGTGACGCCATTTACTTGGCTGTATAATGAAAAGGAGTTGTCCTGTTATGGAAAACTCATTGATATATTTAATATTAGGAATTCTGAGTTAATAGAAGGTGTCAGCTGTTCTGGATCTTCATCTATTGGCTACAGCTATGATGGTTGAGATATTGACCAATGGTGGCTACAGTTATGATGGTTGAGATATTGACCAAGGTTGGCTACAGTTATGATGGTTTAGATATTGACCAATGTTGGCTACAGCTATGATGGCTGAGATATTGACCAATGTTGGCTACAGTTATGATGGTTGAGATATTGACCGATATTGGCTACAGTTATGATGGTTGAGATATTGAAAAATATTGGCTACAATTATGATGGTTGAGATATTGACCAATGTTTTCTACAGCTATAATGGTTGAGATATTGACCAATATTGGCTACAGTTATGATGGTTGAGATATTTACCAAGAGTGTCTCTTTCTTTGGAGGACCTGTCCTCCATTACACAGATAACCTATTGACTTGGATGAACATTGTTTAATACTCATTTTCTCCTGTGGTGGAGCTGCAAGAAAATTAACCACTTAGGGGCACAGGTATGAAAACTGTCTCAGGCTAGACTGTGGAACATCTCATGGGTTAGTGTAGCATGTGTAAGTATAGGTATGACAGTGTCTCGTGGTGAGACACATTTATGTGTACCATAAAAAGTGCCGTAAAAAGAGTCTTCCCCAAAATTTGTCACATAATCTCCAAAAAATTGGGAATCTTGCAAGAGAACAGAGAGTGACTTTTGATCACTATATTTACTATTTTGCCATAGGCAAACTTAAACTCTATCAGTTCTCTATCTGTAAAACATATTAAACGTAACTTTTATTATGTATAACTCTTAACCTCTATGCACACGTTTTAAAAACCTGATTTCAACCTCATCATTTAACCCTTTTTTTGCTTCTGAAAGAGGGAATAACTCCCTTTCCCATTATCCAAGTCTTGGTGGAGCACCACCTATTAACAGGAGAGCCTTATATCCCATAAACAAAGTACTAGCTTCAGTAAGGGATCCCAAGCCTACTACTTGGGCAGTAGATTGGGCAGGGATTAGAGGGCCGATCGGACCTCTTATCCCTGATGAAGCAAGGTTAGCTGGCGAAACATGTCGGGCAGGTCAGATATGACGTTTTAAATTGTGATTTCTCACCTCTGTCTACAAGTGTCACCTGCCCGCAGACGGTGTCACAAGGGGGGCCCTTTTTTGTTCTGTGTCTATGAGATTAGGGACGACTGCCCAAGTAGTTGGCTTGGGATCCTTTACTGGAGCTAGTACTTTGCTATAGATATAAGGCTCTCCTGTTAATGGGTGGTGCTCCACCAGACTTGATAATAGAAAGGGAGTTATTCTTTCTTTTAAAAGCAAAAAGGGTTAAATAATGAGGTTAGAAATCAGGTTTTTAAATAGTGTGCATAGAGGTTAAGAGTGATACATAATAAAAGCTACGTTTTAGTGTTTTACAGATAGAGAACTGATAGAGTTTAAGTTTGCCTATGGCAAAATAGAAAATATAGTTCCCCAAAATTTGTCTCAGCCTCGCCATTTTGAAATTGCCATGGATTAGTACACTAGTTTTGCAACACATTCCGTCGAGACACATTCATAAATCTAATCTTCTGAATGTGGCGCAACACGACCCTTATGAGTTGGCATGGACAAAAGTGTCGAGGATGTCCGACTTGCACCCATCTTCGGCACGTGAGCTTTCATACACATGTCAGACATAGCCAACGACAGCTTTTTTTTGTTGGATTTGACGGCAGAGAACTGGCATAGCTCGGTTCATACGTGTCCTTCTTAGGGTGCGTCCACACGGCAGTATGCAAATACCGGCCGGATTCTGATAAAATAATCCACCCTATTATTATTATTATTATTATTTATTTTATAGCGCCATTGATTCCAGGGCGCTGTACATTCAGGGGGTTACATACATAACATAAGTCAACATTTACAATAGTGACAATCTCTGACTAACAACAGGTACAGAGGGAGAGAGGGCCCTGCCCGCAAGGGCTTACAATCTACATGGAAGGGGGAAAGAGACAGAAGGTGAGGGGCAGACATGTTTGTGGGGTGTAGTGACAGCGGTGTTATTCTAGGTCATAGGCAATCCTGAAGAGGTGGGTTTTCAGATTTCTTTTGAAGCGGGTTAAAGTTGGGGAGAGTCTGAGTTGTTGGGGCAGTGAGTTCCAGAGTATGGGGGAGGCACGAGAGAAATCTTGGAGACGGTTGTGTGAGGAGGTGACAAGAGGATAGTGGAGAAGAAGATCCTGTGAGTAGCGGAGGTTGCGTGAGGGGGAGTATCTGGAGATGAGAGCAGAGATGTATGGAGGGGAGAGGGTATGGAGAGCCTTGTAGGTCAGGGTTAGTAACTTGAAATTAATGCGCTGGGCAATTGGAAGCCAGTGAAGGGATTGGCAGAGGGGAGAGGCAGAGGAGGAGCGAGGAGAGAGGTGGTATAAGATGGGCAGCAGAGTTTAGAATGGATTGGAGGGGAGCGGAGTGCTGGATGGGAGGCCACAGAGAAGGATGTTGCAGTAGTCGAGGCGGGAGATGACAAGGGCGTGGACAAGCATTTTTGTAGTGACAGGGTTAAGGAATGAGCGGATGCAAGAGATGTTTTTCAGGTGGAGCCGGCAGGTGGAGGTAAGGGTTTGGATTTGGGGCTTGAAGGACAAGGCAGAGTCGAGTGTTACCCCAAGACAGCGGACTTGCGGCACCGGTGAGAGTGTAGAGCCATTGACTATGATAGAGACATCAGGTGGAGGGATGGAGTGGGATGGTGGAAAGATAATGAATTCAGTTTTCTCTACATTAAGTTTTAGAAGATGGGAGGAGAAGAAGGAGGATATGGATGATAGGCAGTCTGGGATCCTGGACAGTAGAGCGTTAATGTCTGGGCCGGAGATGTAGAGTTGGGTGTCATCAGCATACAGGTGGTGCTGAAAGCCATGTGATGCTATGAGCTGACCCAGACCAAGAAAGGAGATAGAGAAGAGTAGTGGGCCCAGGACTGACCCCTGGGGGACACCAACAGAGAGGGCAAGGGGAGGAGGTGGTGCGAGAGTGAGAGACACTTAATGTCCGATCAGTGAGGTATGAGGAGATCCAAGAAAGGGCTGAGTCCGTGATGCTGAGGGAGAAGAGGATTTTTATGAGGAGTGAGTGGTCGACAGTGTCAAAGGCGGAGGACAGGTGTAAGAGGAGAAGCACAGAGTAGTGACGTGAGGCTTTTGCGGTTAATAGGTCGTTGGTGACTTTCGTTAGGGCGGTTTCTGTAGAGTGATGGGATCGGAAACCAGATTGCAGTGGGTCAAGAAGAGAGTTGGAGGACAGGTGGGAGGACAGTTGAAGGTAGACATGTTGTTCGAATTTTTACATCGTTTCCATGGTTTTGGAGGATGATTCTGTGTGCGGTTTTCAGATTCACCTGTCCCCCTCAACCACTGATGTGTTCATGTTCTGCCCAAAAAGTGGGCGGAAGAATGAAGATGTTCTAAGCTTTTTTGAAACTCCATTGGTGTAAAAAACCGTCCAGCAGAAAATCCGTTCAGTGGGAACTGCTGCATGGATTTTCTATTAAAGTCTATGATGATGGTTGACAGTTGGTTTACCGACGGCTTTCAAATCTGTAAATCCGACCGAAAATCCTGCCGTGTGGACAAGCCTTTACTGTCAGGTTTCTCCACAGATGAAGGTTTTAGCAGGGTGACAAATGTAATGAAATCTTATACTGCTATATGTAGGTTCCTGGGACATTGCAATGAGTTCACCTGAAAAAGAACAAAATGGTGCGCAAAATGCAGTATGTGCAAAGATGTGCGCTCTTAAAGGGGTGTTCCAGGACCTTTTCATGCTCATTGGTCTGTCAGGGTATGAATGAAAATAGAAGATAAACCTCATACTTACCTCCCGGATGGTCTCCTTCAGTTTCGACTTCCGGGCCATTCATCCCAGCTGAAGCATGAAACATTCATCGTTCACGTGACAGCTCCAGCCAGTTACAGGCCAGGGAAGTCATGTTCACGGAACAGCTGTGGCCAATCATAGGCCACAGCGTCACTTGAATGTGACCTCCCTGGCCTGTAATTGACTGGAGCTGTAACGTGAACTATGAACGTTTCATGCTTCAGCCGGGATGAACACATCGGCAGCTGGGAGTAAAGGAGACCATCCAGGAGGTAAGTATGAGGTTTATCTTCTCTTTTTACTCATTCCCTGAAAATCCAACAAGCATGAATAGGTCCCAGAACAACCCTTTAAGCTTTTGCTCTAAGGTACCATTTCATGAGGTACCCTCTCACTGACCTATGTTACTGGGCAGTGCTACAGAAGGCTACTTAGATCCAACTAAGTCATCTTTCACCAATTAAAGCCCAGAATCATCAACCTTCACTTGTGTGTTTTAAAATATAGTTACAAATAGTCAGGACTTCTGATCCTATCTTACATTGTAGGTAATATTTGTATATTCCAATTAAGAAGGACAGTGCATTGTTCCTGCAGTCACCATTAGACTGACTAAGGGTGGATTCACATCTGTGTCGGAGGTTCCATTTGGAATCTCCATCGCAAGTTCCGCCGGGAATATAACGTAGCATGCTGCGCTACTTTTTCCCCTAAAACGGGGGACACCACAGCAGAAACCTGATGGACCCCAGTGTAGTCAACAGAGTCTGTTGGGCTCCACTCATGTCCGTCGGTAAACAGATCCTTTTTCAACAAACGGAACCTCCGACGCAGATGTGAATCCAGCCTTAGCTGGTCTTGATTTAACAAAGTGGAAGGTCGAACTTGCTGGTTGCAGCATGAAAACGACTTTGTGTTATTACACAACTTGTTTTCATTTAGTTTACTTTATGCATTATCGATATATCATATATTCTTTACAATAGTAGGCTTGATTACTTTGCTTCTTAGGGAACACTTTAATAAAGTTCAAAACAGCCATTTGTGTGCCTGTGTTTGATGAAAACCTTCAATAATGGCCTATAACGGTCACAGTGGACTTATTGAATTACCGCCCCAGTCTCATGTTTCTTTGGTATCTTTTTTTCTCAAACATCTTGATCCTGTTGGTCGATGATCATGAATATTACAGAATCTAATGAAAACAGCTCAGAGGGATTAGTGACCTACACCATTAACATTTATTGGCGACTATTCCATCTTTCGAGAAATAAAAATGCAACTGAGTCTATTTCACTATAAATAAACGTGTATCTAATCCCTTGAGAACCAGTTGACGTTGTTACATGTTGCCTGGCAATAAATTCTGTTTTTAAGTCCAGATTTCCTTTAAGAGCAATTTGATTGACATTGTCCAACTACAAGACGTGTACTGTGAAGGGGAAATGTTTGTGACATGTCAGCAGATGCCCTTAGTGCCAAGAGTTTAGACCCCTATTGATCCAAATTTAAAGGGGCTAAATCTCTATTTGTTTGAAAGATACAGTAAAGCTCAAGAACTGCTGTGGAGAAGCATTCAAGAGCCTAAATGGTTAGGCTTGGTTCACGTCTGCGTTGGAGACTCCTTTGAGGCTCTGGCAGGTCCATTAAGTGTTGGACACCAATGGCGCCCAATAAACATAGAGGTTCCAGTGGGTCTTTTAAATTAAGGATACCAATGGCACCTGATGGATCCTATAGACTACAATGGGGTATGTTGGATTTCTGTCCTGGTGGCCGTCATTTTAATGGAAAAGATAACGCTGCATGTTGCCACTTCTGATAGAATGTGCACTGGAGGCTCCAAACAGAACCAGAGCAGATGTGAACCAGGACTTGTCACCATCTTGGACATTCATGGTATATCCACAGGATATTCCAAAAATAACTGATAGATATGGTTGAACTTGATGGACATATGTCTTTTTTTTCAACCGTACTATCTATACAACTATGTGGATCCCATCTCTGGCCCCCCATCTTATGAATGGAGGTCCACTTAACCAGGGTGAGACTGACCTATCCAAGCACAGTAATATTCCCTAACTAGACCAAGGTCACAAAGACAACCCTATTTGGAGTTAGCTTTAGAACCAATTACCAGACATCCTAAGAAACCCTGCAATGAAGACTTTAAAGTGGATTTACAAAGAATACTGAAAAGTTTCTGTGCCGTATGTAGATAGAGGGTGGGCTTACAGAGCCTGGCACTGCCCTTACCTGTGTCTTTTGTCTTGCCATGGAGAGGTGACCACGCACATGGTGCTATCTATGTAGCTTACCAGCATAGTTGTCTGTACTGACAAGGGGCAAAAACTCCGAAACAGACATCTGAAGATAGGTGAGATATCCTTTTGGAGGAGACTCTGGTTTGACTAATATGAGATAATTTTGCATTTTGTGGTTTAATATCCTAAGGACATTGGCTTTTTAAATTAGCCCAGTCACACAACATTTTGCTTTCTGTTCCACAATAGACCACGGAAACTTACAATCTATCTCTGCTCTGGCTGATAGCGGCGGGGCTCCTAAGCATTGGACCCTCTGCACTAACTCAGAATTTTCCTTTATGATAGGATATTTGAAAAATAGTTTGAAAAACAGACATCTTTTTACCTGAGAGTTTTCCAGAAAGATATCTTAATTTTTTTCATATCACCTTCCCCATTTGTGCTTTAAGGGATTGTCTAGCAAAAAAACCCCAACGTTTTTCAAGTAGCTTTCCTGAGTCGTCATTCATTTCCCTCTGATACTTTCTATGCAACTTTGTGCTTTTCCTGTGCTGTACGCAGCTTCCCTTCTCTGTAACTGAGCACCAGCATTTCCTGTTTTAAAACTCTGTAAAACTACATGTCCCAGGATCCTTTGCTGTGCCGGATCTATCTTCCTTCCTCCTAACCTCAGGACCAAAGTGGTTTAGTTTCAAACGCTTTCCGGGGAAAAAGCCACACCCCTTTGGTTACCTGAACTCTAGGGCTTGACACAGAGCTGTTTCCTGTGTGTGGAGACATAGAACTATAGAGCTCTGTTGTAAAACTGGGGTAAGCCAACAGAAAATGTAATAAAAGTACAATCCAAAATTGTCTAACTTTGGGAGAGATATTATTTAGAAAAAACAATTGTCTGGAAAATCCCTTGAAGCACTACAAGTAAGAACAGAAATAATTGACAAGTCTCTACCATTAGATGGCACACACCAGATGTACAGGACAGTGCTGGTAGTAAATAAACTTCTTTAAATCTAATCTTAGTCTAATAATCTAACGCTTTTGCACTTATTTAAAAATAGTGCTATGACACTGATTTAATGTAACCGATATACCCTTTAATTGCAGTTAAACAGAGCTGACATTAGCACAGTGCATTCTGCTATCTCCCCCCCCCCACCGCCTGATTATCACTGTCTTTGACACCTAAAGTGTATATTACTTTGCCATATAGTTTTAGCACTGTGCTGTGATTATGCATATTTCTGTGTGTGACTGTAAACACTTCTTAGGTCACTCTTCGCCTCTTGTGGGCTGCCGCGTTTCTCACCTGTTTCCGTCTTACTAACACTAGGTTGCTTAAAATTAAGAATAGATATAAATATTTAAGTTCACAAATTGTCCTTTTAATAAAAATGTCATTCTCTAATCTACTATTTATCTTAACAGTGAATTTAGATTATGTGTAAATTGATGTAATAATATTATTTCGTTTCTAGTATCTCCTTAGCATACCCCGTGGATAGTAAGTGAACTTGAATTTACGCGAATACCCACTTTTTAATACCACAAATGACATTCTGTGCTAATTAATCTCCTATTAATGGGAACCTGTCACATAGGTGATGCCCCCCGTTGCTGAGGACAACACAAGCTAGTGACAGACATGCTGTTTCCAGCGCTGTATCCCTTATTCTCTAAGGAGCCGTTTACACGGTAAAGACCCGATACCGGTCATAAATGCCAACCGTATTGTCCTTTTTTGACACGCAGGGGGACGGCTTTTCTCCGCGGTTTGTGGATTCAAGCCCTACACCTTCGCACCCACATGTTCATGTTACGTCCAAAAACCGGGCGAAAGAATGAACATGTTCTAAGTTTTTCGTACCGCTGACGGTGTAAAAAACCGTCCAGCGGAAAATCCGTGCAGTGTGGACTGCTGCACGGATTTTACATTGAAGTCTATGGTGAGCATTGCTTGTCGGTTTATAGACAAATAACCGGTGCGGTAAGAGGCAGCAGTTTCAGAGCATATAGGGCGACATGTATGAACAAGGCTGCGCCAGAAGTCTGGCATCTTTTCAGCCCGACATCTAGTGCATCCCATTCGCACGCCAATATCAGGTGCAGTACAGAGCTCCCACGGCACTTTGTAATTCGCCTGATTTCGGTGGGGGGGGTGGTGCGGGAGGCAGTGGCTGCACTACAACCGTATGAAGTTACACATTTATAGCTTCAGTACGGCAAATTCAGACCCATTACTGCTGGGACAGGTAGAGCACTTTCAAAGTGGTTTACCTGAGCCAGAAGTGTAGTTTCTGCGCTTAGCATGTGAGCTCCATGTATTCAGACTTCTCTGTTTATTATATTTATTAGTCTAGATGCATAAATTACCTCCTCCCTAGGTCCCCAAGAGAGCCTCCTAATGAAGGAGCTAATTGTAAACAGTAGAGTAATTACTGTCTATTTGTCCGAAAGATCAGATAAACACACAAGCTCCACTGGCTGCCACAACCTGTGTTATGACGTCAGTCCCCCGCTCCCTGCTATCAGATGGACAAACAGCAGGGATAAGGAGTGCAAGGGTCGGATCACTTGGGAACCAGAAAGCCTCAAAGGTGATAAAATCATTTGTAGCTCCTTAACAAAAAAATATGAACAAAGCAATATATGTGGAAAACGTCTTCATTTAGGGCGACATGTATGATTCTCGCCACACAGGGAGCGCACGTTTCCGCTAGTTTTCCAGCGGAATTTGCGCCTCATGTATGTCGCGCCGGGGCGCGCTCATACATATGCGCTCTTATGGGTTTTCTAATGCAATCTGAAATAAAAACCTGGACATGGCCGAAATCAAATGATAAGATACAGGAAGTTGTCCCGAGTGTATATAAAATCGATCAATAATATGGGGGTTAACGAAAAAATAAATTAATTCAAATAAAATCAAGTTTTATTTCTTTATTACGTTAGCCAAGGATCAATAAGTATGGGTGCAACGAAAATAAAGAAAATAGACATGATTTTATTGAATTAATAGTTTTTTCGTAACCCCATATTATTGATCATTTATATACACATCCGGGACAACTTCTGTAGTGTTATAATTTGATTTCGCATGTACAGTTTTAGTCAGATTGCATTAGAAAACCCATAAACGTCGCTCGCTTCTTCTCCCATTGGTCCCAAATAACGACGCCTGCTTTTAAATAAGCAATCACAAAACAGACTCGCTCTGCATTTCTTTCCCATAGAACTTATGAGAAAGTAGCTCGCGCTCTGATTGGCCGGGATATCCAAGCCCCCGCTAGCTCATCCAATCAAGCTCTTTTCTGCCTTTTTACTGATTAATGAACGTCCCGCCTTGGAATAATATGTCCATATTTCTCCATAGGTTATCAATGGGTCCCTGTTGCTCCTATTCCGAAGGTCAAACTCCTCCATAGGTTAGAATGGGCCACTGTCGCTCCCCGATTCTGAGTTGGCTGGTTTATGCCGACCAATGAAAAGAGCTTAAACAATTTGAATTACTGTATTTCCCGCAATTCTCTATATCCGCAATTCCCTATAGTAGCGCCGGGTCTCGACGACAAACGCGTTGTTTCGGGATTTAACTGAGTTTATTTTTAGACGAATGTTTCAGCTCTTATCTGAAGAATATTTTACATACCTTAATAAAAAATGATTTCTTTATTCATACTCATTCATCACGGCGCTGAGTAGCCGAGATTGCATTACGCCGATCTCCTCCATAACTACAATGGACAAGTAGCTCGCGCTCCTGATTGGGGCGGATATCCAAGACCCCGCTATCTCAGCCAATCATCTCTTTTCTGCCTTTTTACTTATTTTGAACTATCCCGCCTTGATTTAGATTGGTCCTATATTCTCCATAGTTATAGATGGGTCCCTGACGCTCCGATTCTGATTGCCAGGATTCCAAGCCCCCCGCTAGCTCAGCCAATCAGCTCTTTCTGCCTTTTTACTGATATTTGAACTGTCTCCGCCCATTTGATTTTTGTTTGGTCAATAGTTCTCCATAGCTTTTAATGGGGTCCCTCTGTCGCTTCCTATTCTGATTGGCTGAGCTACCAAGCCCCCGCTAGCTTAAACCAATCAGCTCTTTTCTGCATTTTTACTGTATTTTAACTTTTCCACCTTTGACTTGATTGTCAATAGTTCTCATAGGTTTTAAATGGTTTCACATCGCTTCCTGATATCTGATTGGCTGGTTTATGCCACCCAATGAGAATATTTTCAGAATTTGAATTACTGGTATTTCCCCGCAATTTCCAATATCCTAATTCTTGATATTGTGCCGTTCTAGGATTTTGGAAAGGTGAATTTTTTTAAATATTTTTTATTTTTGAGTGTTTTGAGCTCTTTTTCCTGATAATGTTTTTCCGCTTATAAATTGATTTATTTTTTCTTCATACTCCATGCCGCACGAGCGGAGCCACGCCGAGATTTTCGCATAGCGATCTTCATATGTTCCTCGTATGCATGTTTCCGTTCTCGCTTCACTTCTCCTCCGCGGAACAATTAGGACCAGAATCAACCAGGTCTGCCTGTCGGAGCTGCCGAGCGCTGCAATGTGCCACACTTTGCCGACTCGCGATCGTACATGCCTCGGAGTATACGAGCGCGCCGCGTCCGGCCCCGGATCGCCTACATCGTGCCCACAATCCGCGCCATGCCCCCCTTCATGCGAGGCGGCAGACGAAAGTGGCGAACGCTGCGCCTAAGCATCGCAAATCCCTGCGTCCACAGCGATTCGGTGGCCGGGAGGCGCAGGATACGCTTAAAACAGGCGTAAAGGAGCCCGATCATACATGTCGCCCCTTAGTGTTTCCAGTCCTTAACTAAAAAAAAAGATAAAAAATGAAAAAAGATAAAGAAAAAATAGATAGTAAATCCATTTTAAAGTCATCTTCGCACATGCAGAGCCTACTAGGTTATCTGGTGATTGCATCCAAAGTCAGGTCAAAATAAGATTTGGGGCCCAGATATATTAGGGGAAGAATATAGTGTTATAGCTGAGGCTAACTAAACGATCCCCTGGTACTCTGATGGACCAGTCTGACCCTGGCTGCAAAGATTAGCTTTCCACATGAAGGGACAGTTAAATGAAGACTTTTTCTAAATGCATTGGTCGATATATTTTACTTTAGTCATGAGATAAAAGACATCGTATGTGCTCTGAGTGCACACATTTCTAAGATTACCTGTTTCCCTGACCATAACTCTGTTATCTGACTAGAGCAGAAAGCTTAGTGCAGGGAGTGACTGAAGACTAGCTCGAGCAACTAAATTACGGTATCTCTAAGGTTTATGTCTACACAGCAAATGTTAAAATTCCGTCCCCCCCCCAAATTCCGATGGCATTTTAATATTGCCGTACCGACTAAAAACACTGAATCGTTTCGGGTTGGCACCGCCCAGTAACATAACTGTACGGAAATCTGACGGAAGATAGAACACGTTTTATTTTCCGGTGGAATCCAGCGGTTTAGGAATTCCACAATAGAAAATCTGTGTTGTGTAGACTACAGCTCAGATTTTCTATTGCAGTCTATGGAGACTGGGCTGCAGTCAGATTTTTGCGGATTCTAAATACTGAATCCGCTTAAAAATCTAACACTAATCCTGTGATGCATAGACATAGCCTAACAAGATTACAAGAAAGCCATTGTTTTCAGTCCTCACAGCACATGTACCTTGTGTTTACTGAAGAGGTAACATCTCCTGCAATGATCTGTGTAATGTCTCAGCTACTTACAGAGATCCTAAATATGATATTCACTGCTATAGAACCACCCACAGTGTAAACGGCTTATGAAACAGCCTAGTGAGAAAACCCCTTTAAGCATTTCACGGTTACTGTTCAAATCTATTAGTTGTCTTTGTAATGCAGGACAGAATAGGTCCTCCTGAGCAAGAGATGCTCTTTGTCAGTCCTGAACAAAGGATACCCCTCTAATTACTCACAAATACTTTAAATAAAAAAAGTTTTTTCTAAACCAGAAAGTCTCTTTACATGGACAGCAGTGTCTCTTCAAGCATCAGCTAGGGACAAGGAAATGGGAGGGTGGTGGGATGTGACAATTGAAGAAATATAAGTTTGCAGGGGAAAATGTATCATATAGAGAACAATATGTCGCGCTGAGAAGATACTACAGAAGGCACTTATAGAAGTTCTATAAGCAGAGGCAGCCCACCACTCGCGTCCTGCTACAATAGCCTTGACTTCTATACTCTAGATGCATTTGCTTATGATTCGTCTCTGCTTCCTGCTCACGTGCATTTTTGGACGCCGTGGAGCTTGGGTTCTGCAGACATGAAACCGGCCATAGTCCTCACAGTCTTAGCTCCTGCAGGCAGGGATAATACGAAAAGCAAATTGGCCATATTTAAGAAACAATTTGACTTCTGTCCTGGTTGACAACTAGCTTCTAAATCTGAGGCACCTGCCATCTGGAATCAGAGAAGCTGCGGGGATGAAAGCTCTGAAGCAGCTTCTCGTTCCATAATTTCAGGTGATTTTCACTTCAGTGCCTCCAGTCCAAGAAAACTATATTTGTATAAAATGGACTTGTGTTAGAATAAGACTCAGTTCCTCGGCCTCCTCTGGTTTGGAACCTACACTTAAGGATCCAGAGGCGAAACTTGAAGCTGCAGGGCCCTGGAGCAAAAAGTGAAATTTGCCCCCACCTACCTTGTACAGCTTACAATGTTGATATCCTCTTATGTGGCAGGAGGGCTTTTGTGCACCCTAGGGCTACAGGGCAGGGTAGCGACTGCTACCCCTGCAACCCCTATAGCTACGCCCTCGTATGGATAATTAATTGCTTATTAATCAACCCATAGGTAATCCATACTTGAAAACCCTTGAAAATTGTCTTCAGAGAGATACATGTGCCACAGGTCCCCCCTCCCGACAACCACACCTATTTGGCAGGCTCCACCCCCATTGCAAGGTCACACCTCTTTTTGTAGCCCCTCCCCCCCTCTCCCAGCATCTGTTGCCACTTATAACACAAAAAAATCATGTTTTTATGTCACAATTACTTTGTAATTTTTCTATTGATTGAGCTGTGTACAGAATTTTCATTTGTGGGATACATTGATGTTTTTATCGAAATCATTTTGGGGCTCATAAGAGTTTTTGAACATTTCTCATTCCGATTTTCTGGATACATTTTGAAAAATGGCATGGCATGGTTAGGGTTTTATCTTGTGGCATTCACTGTATGGATTAAATAAAATGAAAACTTTACTGATTGGCTTCTAACAGACACAATTTTATCTATTACCTATCTTTTTTATGACACTATTTTTACAAATCCAAGAAAAGTGGGGGATTGTGTGTTTTTATTAAATTTATTTAAATTTTGATATGTTCAAACATATTGTTCTACTTTTTTTTGGTCCTATGAGACTACATTGTGCAATCATTCTTATAATACAAAGCAATACATTAATGTACTGCAATGTATTATGCCTGAGAAAGGCAGTGTATTACACTCTGTGTCCAGCATGGCCTAAAAGGCTTCTGTACATGACAAACTCCAAGGGCTAGTATTTGGCAACCATTAGCAGCCCACTATCACGTTGCTAGTACTGGTGGATGACAGAGGGAGCCCCATTCCTCTGTTAATAACCTATATACCACAGCTGCTATTGACCATAACATCCAGGGGGTTACATGGCTGGGAGCTAGCAGTTGCATCAGAAGCCTGACTGAACCTCACAGCCAGATCCCGCTGTGGATGGTGCAGCTACAGCTTCTAAGCCGCCATCATCCGAGCCCCATAAATGTATATTGCCTGTGAGAATTGACAAATCTTTTCAGAAACCAGCAGGACTCCCCTTTTCTAGGAGTCTCCCAATTATTCTGGAAGAGTTGGCAAGTATGAGGTAATCAGACAGGATTAGCCAATCTTCAGTTGGTCATACCAGATTTGTAGGTATCCTTGCCTGTTCGAATACATTGCAAATTATGAATATTTTTCATAGTTCACAAAATACACATGAAACGTCTGATCTGATTGTGTGGCCCAACTCTGCCGCATCAGGTTGGCTGCAGGGTACAGCCGTATGTCCATCACTAGGTTATTTGGTCATCAATGAATGAAGTGTAATGATTTCCATTGAAGCAATGATAGAATGAGAAGCTTTATTTAAAGGGAATCTGTCGCCAATTTTGTTTTTTTTACTTATTAAATCAAGACCCTGATCCATATTCTTTTCCTCTCAGTCGTTTTATTTGCCTGATTGTAGATTTCTCCATTCGGCCGCTAATATATGATTGTGGGGAAGACATTATGTGCATTGCACTGCTTTTAACAGCAGTCAGAGAGTATTAATTACAGCAGCTTCATGCAACATAGGATTCTTAAAGAACAGATTCTTTCCCATAGACTTTGTATATGAGAGTTTTCTATTCATGCTTTTTTGTTTTTTTTCGTGTGACATAGAAAGCAAATCACTCTGCAGGGAGGAGGGCTGGACATCTCGCCTATAGTTACTGGTGGAATTCCTGTGTTATATGTACAAAATGTGTCTCCTTTTCAGTGGTGACCCTGCTTTTTACTGATAATGAGCAGACACTGCTGAAAAAGCTCTTCTAAACAGAACAGGAAGTGTCAGACGATTATTAGGCCTATGGCCAAAGTGAACTGCAGGACTTAAGGATTATAAAAAAAATACTGAAAGTGAAATTGAAAATTAAAAAAAAACCATGCAAGAATTCCTAAAAAATGTGTTTAACATAAAAATGTGAGTTAAACAATGTCATTTTTTGATGACACATTCCCTTTAAACAGTAAGGACGACAAGTATGAACAGGGCTACACTGCTTTAAAGCTATTTAGAACTGGCCTCTTTATGCCTAGATCATACATGTCGCTCAATGGGCGACATGTACTGTATGAACGGGGCTGCGGCAGAAGTCTGGCATCTTTTCAGCCCAAAAACCTGTCACCGCCCTGGTCACAAGATTTTTAATCAGGCGTATTCCAATATCAGGTGCATTACAGAGCGCCCGCGGCACTTTGTAATGCGCCTGAGATTGGGGGGCGTGCGGGAGGTGTCGCACTACAACGGTACGAAGCTACAAATTTATAGCTTTAGTACAGCAAATCCCGGCGCATTAATGCTGGAACAGGTAGAGAACTTTAAAAGTGGTTTACCTGAGCCAGAAGTGTCACTTTGTCGCAATAGAAGCGCTAAATCACATGACCCTCAGTAGAACGTCATAGATTCAGGCGCATTCTACACTACTAATGTGCAAAAAAAATGGGACCTGGATGCCAAAATACATACATGTCGCTCTATGTGATTTATCTACTCTGCTTGAATTGTTTAACTAGTATACCAGAATAGTAAAAATAGTCATAACTGAGTGTCTGAAATTATTTTAGTCTGAACTACCCCCATAGTACAAGTATGGTCTTTAGTCCTGATTAAAACTGTTTAAAAAACATTTATTGAAAAATTGGGTTCATTCTGTTCGGTCTTGGAGTATGAAGACTCCTATCAGCACCGACAGGCAGGTTGAATATACAAAGAAATGCTTCAGTGAGTTAGACCACTACAGACCAACTTACAAAGGTGACAGTTACCAAAACAGCATCCTTTTTTTAGTAGGGTCTTGGCACTTGGGACCCCATTAGGCATTATATATTATATATATATAATATAATTATATAAATATAATTATATATATATATATATATATATTGTTGACGCCTCACTTACGTCCGGACCGCCATCTTGACCGTCCTGGGGTAATGTAGCTCTCGGATCGCCGTCTTGGGTAAACGGATTTAATGGCACTCCAACACAGGCTTGCAGTGAATCTGGCCTCAGCCAGTTTTATTCAGGCATAGTAAACAAATACTGAAGAACAAAACAAATAAGAATCCCTAGGCCGTCTGGCCACTAACTAAACAAGAGCTTCCTCTCACACGTTGTGTCTTGACCTATTGTCCAGTATTTCACATCCTGCACTCTCCAGTACAGAAACGGCTTCCCTCCGCCTCCGTGGCCAGAGCCTCTCTTCCGCTCCTCTTATCTGCACTACCAAGCTAGCAGACCACGCCCCCTGATCTCCTGTCGTAGGAGGCCTTTAATAGTGCTCCAGAAGCACCCAATACCTGGGCTGGAACCAGAAGACCTGGAACGTTGGAAACAACACCCACCCATCTGCAAGTTGTTCCGGAAGGCCAGCCCTTAATTGGCTGAACATTAGCCGTGCTAGGTATAAGGGTCAGCACCCTAATGCGCTGACCGACAATACCTGAGCTTACCCCCACCAGACCAGGCCCCCACCCCCCCTCTCGGTGGCACGTACGCCACCTAGTGGCAGAACCATGTTGACCACCTAAGGTCGCACCCGTGACATATATATATATGTATATATATATAGTCTTTTAATTGCTGAGAAAAGACACACATACCACACAAACACTGTATATATACAATTTTTTACAACACTATAAATGTATATGCCTACAGTGTCTTACAAAAGTGAGTACACTCCTCACAGTTTTTAATAATACTATGTTATATATTTTCATTGGACAACACTGAAGATATGACACTGTGATACAATGTAAAGTAGTCAATGTGCAGTCTTCAGCTTGTGATACACCCCAAAACTACAAATAGAAAAAGTGTTTGCCCACTTGCCCACGGTGTCATGTTGGACTCATATGAATAGGGGGAGCAGGTTCTTTTTGGTGGTTATCGCTCTCACACACTCTCATACTGGTCACTGGAAGTTCAACATGGCACCTCAAGAGCTGTCTGAGGATCTGAAAAAAGAATGCCGCTCTACATAAAGATGGCCGAGGCTATAAGAAGATTGCCAACTACAGTAAACTTAATTGTAGCAGCCAGTGTCAGGCAGCAGCTACCAAGGCAAATAGGATCATGGGTTGTATTAAAAGGGGCATAGATGCACATGATGAGAACATTATTCTCCCATTATACAAGTCACTGTCAGACCACACATGGAATATTTATACATTTTGGGGCACCATGCAAACAGGAAAGACCATTGTAGAGCTTGAACAGGTGCAAAAGGCTGCAAAAAATATAAAAGGACTGGTGACGTACAATACCCAGAAAGATTAGCAAGATTGGGGTATTTGTTTAGAGGAAAGATGGCTTTCATGGGGGGGACTGTAATTAAATATGTTAAATATAGTCAAAAGGTGCCAAATATAGAGGATCTCTCCCATAGATCTATTTTAATAGCCCAGGACTGTAGTCCAGAAACAAGGGGCTTCTCTTCTATGTCTGTGAGGGAATAGATATTCTACATAAACATAGGTAAAGGATTCTTTATACTGTAATAGAGCTGTGAGACAGTGGAACTTCTCCGACAGAGGAACTTGTCATGGTGAATTCAACAACAGAGTATCAGTGTCTGAGAAGGGTTGGATACATTTTCTAGATGTAAATAGTAATCAAGTTAGATATTTTGACCGGGGATTCTGGAGAAGGGTCTGGTATACATTTCTAGATGTTAATTGAATATGAGACAAGATATCGTATTGACCGGTGGATTCTGGAGAAGGGTCTGGATACATTTCTAGATAGTAATAATGGAGAACAAGTTATAAGGTGACCGAGGGATTCTGGGAAAGGGTCTGGGATACATTCTAGAAGCAAAATCTTCTGCCAGCAAATCCAGTGCAGTGTCTCGAAATGTGCTCTCACCTTAAGTTAGTGTTTTCGATTATTTAAATTTATGACTGGATAAAACCCTTTAAGAAAAAAAAAGACTAAAAAGTTGTAAAGCAGTTAATCAAACTTCGAGTGCAGCAGTAATTCTGCCGATTGAAAAATGGCTGCAGCTCGTGCAGAAATCTGGGCGCAAGGCTGATAATAAATGTGGGCTCTAAAGTTAGTGTTTAAGTAACTATACGCTGAATATATTGCCAAAGGAACAGACACAAAGCCGATGCATCACTGTTGATTCCATTTATCATTTTCGAGGTCAGAGGAATATACAAGACATGGGAAGAGAATGGCAAGCTGTTTTCCTTCACGTGAGATAAAGGGCATATCTCGCTATGGTTATAATTAATGTTAGCGAACTGCGATCCTAGCACAACATAAGCTATATTACCAAGAGCAGAATTGTAAATGAGAGAAATAGAGTGGATTTGCTCATTCAATTTTAACTCAAGAGATAATGAGGAGATGAAAGGGTCATTGTAGAATTAATGTTAGGTGTAGGCCTTGATGTTGTCTGCTACATTATATAAATCTTCTGTGCAATATGAAAAGGGGACTTCACAGTCACTCTGGGAATAGCAGATTGTAAATTTTTCAAAAGTCTGTTTTTAAAGTCAGCATCATAGTGCATACTGATGAGAGGTGCCTTTGTTTAATGGGAGGATGTGTTGCAATGGATTCTACGTTCCACCTATGGCCTGATAGGAAATTAGCTGGAGAAGAAAAATTCTAAATATCACCATCTCCATGTAAAAGTCACATAGTGCTGCCCAATTACCCAACACGTTGAAGAAAATGGAGCACATACATGCAATAAGTGGTATTGTGGGCATACAGGGTTTGGTCTAGGAGATCCCATTGAAAGACATTGGGCGACATGTCTGATTTCGGCTGCACCATTTTTTGGTGTATTTTGCACCAAAAAAAACCGTCTAGCCCAAACTATATATGCGAACACCCAAACCCCAAAAAACTACCGCATTTGGGGCCCACAACACTTTTTTAATGGCCAAGTTATTGCCTAAGATATGCTATGATATGCTATGCAAGGCATACTACATTTATGAACCCACATATGACAGGTTATACATTTGGGTGCACCATACACTCATTTAGTGCGCCTCTTCTCTGACAATTTCCCCCTTACCTTGAACCAGGAAAATTTTTTCAAAGGGGATGTTACAGGGTTATTCGCGCCGGCCCCATAGATATGCATTACCCGCGGCGTGTATTCGCTGCTAACAATTGACATGTCAAGTCTCCCCCTGTGCGTACAATACGATAGTGGGGGGACGACATGTAATCCATAGCTCTCTATGAGAGCTATGAATTACCTAATTTCAGGCGCCATTCGCGCGATTAAATGCAGAAAGCCAAAATATGCACCCAAATATGTGGCTTTTTAAGCCGTGTGAACATACCCTAATTGTTATATTAAGTGTCCATAATACATTTTCATTTGACAGTTGGCATCCAGTTTATAGGGTTTTTTTTCTTTTCCTGGTTTTCCAAACTGAGGGTATAAATTTTGGACTAATGGACTACTATAATGGGGAAAAAACCTCCTTTCCCTCTCGTCCTCTCCTGCTTATTAAGTCAGAAGGAGCTTCTATGTTATGTCTGTCTTCTGTTGTCTGTGTTTTTTTTGAGTGGTTTTCAAAAAAGTTTCTCAGGACCTTGCCTCAACTGACCAGGCGGGACACCTGAGCTCATTTGCACTTTTAGTCCTATAAAGCTAGCGAAATGGCAAATCCCTACCCCCCTTCAACATAGAAAATTGGTGAATCTAGTCCTTATTGTTGTTTCTTGACGTCATTGCAATCCCCACTTTGCCCCGGGGGGTTTAGTATCTTGGGTTTTTTTTTATTTTGCTTTTAAATAAATCCTTTTTCCCTGGCCTAAACAAGGGCTTCTCTCTTTGCCGGTTTTTTTCTGTTCTCGGCTCCTCCATAATTTTTACTAATCTGTCACATGAAACTTCCTTCAGCCACAAAGGGGAAAATGTTTTTCCCCCTACAGACTTTGTCATCGAGTTGAACGGCGGGAAAAACGCCCCCCCGGGAAACCTAGTTGAAAATTTAATTTTTAATTTCTAAGGAAAAAATAAAGAAGGAGCACCAAAAAAAGTTGAATATACCACAGGGAAAAAATATTTGAATATCGGAGATGTCCCCCCGCCCGGGGCCCCCAAAATCTTAGTTTTGAATCCTCTGGCGTTTTCACATTTTTTGCGCTCTGTT
>JAODAL010034035.1:0-44809 GCA_025379985.1 Phyllomedusa bahiana | reverse complement strand
TAGCAAAAATAAGTTCAGTGTATACTAAGCTCATTAAATAAATAGGGTACCAGAACAAAACTCAATACATAAATATGGTGCCAGAATGAATTGAGGCACATGAATACTATATTAGAACCAAGCACAGTAAAAAAAATGGGCATAAAACATCAGTACTTAAATATATTATCTTGAACAATCTCAATACATAAACATGGTAGTAGGACCATAAACAATAGATAAATATGATACAACAACTAAGCTAAGAACATATACATTTGCCAGAACCTGGTTCAGTACATATATACACAGGGAAAAAGCAAAAAACTGTTTTCAGCTCACCCCCGCTCGTCTGGGACTGCTTGTTAGTTTGTGATGCACAGAGTCGTCAGAAGTTTTCAGTTGACAGAAACTTGTAATCCAAAAGAACACGGTATCCAGTATCTATTACATCTATTTTAGACACGCAAACTCCATTATATATGAAACATTATTCGATTTATTTAACTTGTTTAAAAAAAGGCATACAGGAATTGCCAGACAAAAGATGGCAGTACATATTATAAGTACATATATGTGCTTCCCCAACACATCAGACTCTCCTCCACTTTCACCAGCTTCAAAAGCAACCTGAAAACCCATTTCTTCAGGCTTGACTATAACCTACAATAACCTTGCTGCCACTACACCCTCCACAAACATGTCTGCCCCCACCTTCTGTCTCTTTCCCCCTCCTTGTAGATTGTAAGCCCTCGCGGGTAGGGTCCTCTCTCCCTCTGTCGTGCCAATTGTCATTATCCCTTATCACTGTACTCGTTTGACTTATGTTATGTATGTAACCCCCTCGAATGTACAGCGCCCTGGAATCAATGGCGCTTTAAAATAAATAATAATAATAACTCAGTGGTAGCACAAACATCATGTCATCGGTGTTCGTTTTCAAGACTTTTGACCTTTATTTAGCCACAGATCAAACAGAAAAGCAAAACCACCTATGGGCTTAACCTCAGCTCAACAAAGGGAAATACACAGTCCGTGTGGATAACTCACATTCTGTCTGATCCGCAATTGTTCCTGGGTTCATTCCCCACCCAGATCAGGGGAATGGGCATATGGCAGACTGTATGCTGGAGCACAGACTCTCCACCACTTACACAGTCACACAAACTTTCTGACTGGGAACCACATCCCAGATTTCCTTAACATCCTGCCTTAAATACGCTTGGCAAAACATGGCCTGGATACATGGGAGAAGTCCTCCCACCCAACACTGCTCCAGTCGACTGCTCCATATCGACTGCTTTTCAGCAGTCATACTACTGGAACCACAAATGTCAGTAACATAACAATACTGATGAAAGACTACCAATTTTACTTCACTGAGACTAAAAAGTGACACGTATCAGCCATTCACCTTGTGCCTTTTTACAATATATATAGAACCAGTACCAAGCACAGGCAATAAACATAGTTCTATATCTAAGCTCAATAGAGAGATGAATTATAAATTCAGTTTAACTCCTGTAATAACTAAAGATAATTATCTTCCCAACTTGCGCAGGACCCAACTCGAGTGAAAGCCCTTTTGAACATAATATTGATGAATAGACCTGGCAAAACAATAACGGTTCAGGATTCGAGGCACCTAGGAAAAAATAAGACCACAAATATAATAAACTTTCACTTTTCTTCAATACAGTGTATTGTCAAGAAAACCAACAAAAACACCAACCTTCAGGAAGGCCAAGTTCAATTAGCTTAAAGAGGCCCTTAACCTCATTAACTGGAACAAGGTACTGAATACTGGGACAGATACTAAGTGACAAATTTTTAAAACCCTCTTTTAAAACTCACTGTGAGAAGTACATAAAATCATGGGAAAAAATGATTAGAAACAGGAGAACCAATGTGTACAAAAATTTAAAGGACGAATTAAATATATAAAAAAGAAAGCTTTTTATGGGGTTTTGCATTGAAATACTATTGATGTAGGAAGCCTTGAAATTAAATAATAAACATTTTCACCATTCATAATTATCAAAAATTCTGTACCACTTTTGTTTTAGCGGCCACCTTAGTGATCCACAGCTCATCTCCAGGGGATGCGATAAGTGACGAGAGCATCCACTCTCCTGGCTACACATGCTCAGATATCACCTTTCCTCTCAGGCAGCTACTGTCAGTCTCTTCTCTGTCTAGTAATCACACATTCACTCACTGCTGAACTAGTGTTCAACCCCAGGTGCTGTCATTCTACTTCCGTACTCTGTACTCCTTAGTAAGTAGTGAACCAGTGCAAATAAATAAAAAGAAAAAAGAAACCCCAATCAGATATGTGCACTGAAAGAAAAAAATCCACATCTGGCACCTACAGGGATTTGAACCAAGGACCACTAGGTTGGAAGTCAGAAGTGCTAGCCACTCAGCTACAATGTAGCTACTCACAGCTACTTTCATAAACAGAGCCTTGTTTGACTAGAAAGCGCACATTGTGGGGAAAGGCCTGTTACTCTCAAGCCTGCTGGGTTACATGATATGCTGTTCAAACAAATCATACACACCCCCTTTTGAGCACACTGAAAGCTGAAGCAGGGCAAACAAGGAATGAAACACCTTTGTGGCAAAACCCCTTTAAGCTACTTGATTTGTGAAGAAGTACTAAAAATTGTAAGGAAAAAAATATGTAAAAAAACAGATAAAGATGGCATAGCTAGAGATAGAGTAAATAATTGCCAAATGAAAACCAAATATTCTTCCATTCTATACATAGTAAAAAGATTAAAACTGAAAATGTTGGCTCTTTGAAAGGGTGGTTTTGTAGAGGGTGGTGAAGAAAACAAATCTTTGAAGTATTGTTTTCCCTCTAAATTCATAGTGGAAATTGACATTTCTGTTGCTGTTCAGAGGTATGTACAACTCTGCCTTAAGAGGATTAAAGTAGATAAATGAATAGGTACAGATAGTATGTACCCCATGTACTAAAGGAATTAGGCAGGCGCTTATTTTTAATAGTTCTGTACTTTATAGTAATGGGGTATGTTCCAAACAATTGGTGCACAGCAAATTTGGTGCCAATATTCAAAAAGGAGTCAAAGAATGTGCCCAGAAACTTTAGGTCAGTAAATTTAGTTTATCTAATTAAACATTTTTTTTTTAAGAGATGTTATACTATAGTATCTCAATGAAAATAAATGTATAACTCCATAACAGCATGGGTTTATGAGGGATCGGTCCTGTCAAAATAATCTTATCAGCTTCTGTGAGGAGCTTTGTTCTAGACTGGATCATATATCTTTCTAAATCATTTAATACTGTGTCACATTAAAGGTTGGTAAATAAAATGAGAATGCTTGGACTGGGGGAAAATGTGTGCAAGTGGGTGGCCATTTATAAAGGGGTACCACATGGGTCAGTATTTATTAATGATCTTATAGAGGGCTTACACAGGCGAATATCAATCTTTGCAGATTATACTCAATTTTGTTCAGTAATTAACACAATAGAGGACAGAATATTGTTTAAGGGGTTGTCTCAATACAAAGATTGTCATTCAAAGTAAAGATCTTCAAAAAACAAGCACGTTTGCAATATATGTCAATAACAAATCTCCAACTGATTACTAGAAAAATTGTTTTTAGTGGCTTCAGAGGCTGCTGAGGTCTCTATAGTCACCGACCTGCTTGTTCTCCCTGATAGGCTGTATCTCCGGCATCTTATCACAACAGGTCGCGTCGGGAGCGAGCACACAAGTTTAACTATCTCCTGTCCTTTCTCTCTCTGTCCTCGCTCTGCCTGCGGCACAGCTCAGTGATTTAGAGCAGGCATACTAGCAGCCCCTGTCAGTTCCTCTGCTGCCTTATCTGTGTCTCAGCCTAATATTATTCACTGCTGTTAACTATTCCTGGCTGTCTCATTCAGCTCTGAGTCTGCCTAATTAGCATTCACTCTCCTGTTTACCTAACCAGCTTCACTGCTGAAGTGAATGATTCAGGCAGGAAATAGTCAACAGTCAGTGAATAGTAATTAAGCAGACACAGACAGATGTACACTAAAGATAACTCCATGAAAATACAACACATCAGAGATTATTTGAATCATTTCCCCCCCTTGCTCAATTCCCTGTGCTGGGAACCCTGGCCCGGTCATGTATGATGTATGGGGAGAGAAATAGTGCTGTGTACACGGTGGATACTATTGAATGGTGAGCAGCGGGGAAAGAGAACTCTGTGATCTGAGATGTTCTCCCTTCCAATGCTGTTAGCAATCGGGAGCGAGTGCAGCAGCATGCCCGTCACCTAGATGAAGGAGGGGGAGAGGACTCCAGGAAGCCAGTGCTCCCGCCCATGATTTCAAAACTACAGCTCTTAGGACAGCACCAAGGTAGGATGAAATCCAGTCGTGAGACAACTCCTTTAAGGGTTTTGATATGTTTGGGGCTTTGGCAGAGAAGTTGCAAGTGAGGTTTTACACTGATTAATGTAAAGTTATGCAAATAGAAAGAGAAAATTCATGCCATGATTACTTTTTCTTCTTTTTTGGGGGTAAAATTGACATGGAAAAGGACTTGGGAATCTTAGTTCACAGTAAATATAACTGTAGCAACCAGTGTCAGGCATCTGCTGCCAAGGCAAATAAGATTATGGGGGTAGTAAAAGCGGCATAGATGCCATGATGAGAACATAGGGCCACATGTATGAAACTATTTAGGTCTAAAACTCACTTTTTAGCCCATAGGTTACATGTAGCCCATAGTTCTACCATTATACAAATCATTAGTCAGACCACACGTGGAATATTGTGTACAGTTTTGGGCACCAGTGCACAAGAAAGATATTGTAGAGCTTAAACAGGTTCAAAGGCGGGTAACTAAAATATTAAAGGAAATAGGAATAAATGCACTATAATGCTCAGAAAGATTAGCAAAATTAAGGTTATTTAATTTGAAGAAAAGATGGCTTTGAGTGGACTTAATAAATTAGAATTATATCAAGAGTCAATATAGAGATTTCTCCCATAATCGATTTATGTCCAGGACTCTATATGAAGAACAAGTGGGCATCTGTTACACAAACACAGAAGGGGATTCTTCACTGTAAGAGCAGTAAGACTGTGGAACTCTCTAACTTTCTGCCAGAGGAAGTTGCCATGATAAACTAAATGAGTTTTAAAGTTTAGATGCATATCTAGAACTTAATAAATTTAAAAATTTACGATACATTTCTGAAGAAGGGTCATTGATTCTGGGATTTATTCCGATTTTCTGATTGGAGTTAGGAAAGAATTTCCTAAAATTTAGAAAATTGGCTTTTACCTTATGGGGTTTTTGTAGGATAATACGCTGAAGTGGAGATATGCCTTTTTTTAACTTTACAAGCTATGTAGCTTTGTGACTGTTTACCAATCATAGTTGGTATCATGTGAAATTATAGCTTCCAGTATGACCTAAACAATGGTAGGGGTATGCTGGGAGTTGTTTTAAAAAAAACCCAAACCATATCTCAGCGCGTTACAGTAAGTTATTTCTTAGGGAAGCAATGGGGGGCGAACAAAATTTACTTTTCAGGGGACTAATAGATTGCATCTTTTCTGATTAGAGTGGTTCTATTTTCTTTTTTCTCCATTGGGCACTGATTGCACTGATAGCTGCTTCTGACCATTTCTACGCTCTGCAAACTCTGTTGCTCAGATTTTTTTGGCTCCTCCTAATTTGATATTTCTAACATAAACTCCTCAACCTACTGCCCACTAAAAAAAGTGTCACCACCTTATACAGAGCTAGCCTACTGCCCCCAATACCAAAATTACCAAATACAATTGGAATCAGTTAGACCCTGCTTACCCTTGTTCTGGATCTACAAAAAAAACTGGGGACAAAGTTTGATTCCCGTTCCACAAGTATGTTGAGGTAAAAAAAAACACAACTTCTTTCAAACTTCTTTACAAAACCCCCACCAACCAAAAAAAATAAAGTTTCCACCCACTTGCCATTACATATATGGTATTTATCTATCAGACATTAATACAAGAGGGGGCAGGGCCCAAGGTAATTTCTTGCCCGTGTTTACCTTGAGATGCCCCATCAGAGTTTTGGGGCAAAAAGTTTTTTTTGTTCGTTCTTCATTCTCATCATTTTTTTAATCTTATTATTTTATTTGATGCACTTATTATTTTTGTTTTTCCCCCAAAATATTCATATACTAAATACTCTGCCCGCTATTACACCACTATTATACTAGTCAAAAAACACAACTGCAACAGTCACCCTGGAAAAGCCTATAAATCATGCTGTCATATTTGTAATCCCCTGTGATCACATTCAGGTTAAAACCTATGGTGCAAATCTTTTTCTTTAAATGAATGAGAAAGCATTTTCAGTAGCACAAACAATACGACATTCCAGGGTGAACAAAATAAGAAAAATAGAAATCTTATCACCGTATATAAACCAATTTATCTGCCATTTGAAATGTGGTTCATTTGATAGAGGTAAAGATTAATGTTAGCTGACGCAGTCTTTACTTTTATTGTAATCAATGGTAACTTTAAAACCTTATGATTGCATAAATCGCTGGCAGTTTTATCTGATTGTAGATTGTAGTCTTCATTGTAGTCATAGCAATGTGTTCATGAGTAATTCAAATCGTCTATGTAGCTGACAAATAGACTTGGTAGAAAAAAAAAGACAAAAGTGTTTTATTTCCTTAGTCAATACTCTCAAAAAAAAACAACAAACCAATCATACTACACTGAACACTGGACAGGCTTACTCATATATATGGCTCCTTTTGTTGGAAGTTTTTATCCCTTTTAAGGCAAAGGGCTTTGACAGGGGGGTACAGCAAAAACCCTGTTTTGGTAAATGGACATCTACACCATAAAAGTAGACACTAGTATTGTATGTGGAGGGTCCTGTAACAGATTTTTCACAAGCTTTTAGTTCCTCTTGTAGACCTCCATTACATTTTGAGATACAGTATAATGACATTCAGCCTCAAGTTCTGGACTAACGACAGTATTAACATTAAAGCTGTGGTGTTACTCCAGATGAAATTCTGGCCAAAGCTGAAAACTATTTTAAATATTACTCATATTACAATAAGGAGTGAAAAAATTAAAAAAGTATTGTATTGAGGTGAATGTATTTCACATAGAGTCGCATATAATATTTTTTAGAGTTTCTTATTTCAATAACATGTTTAACAATATCACGGAGAAGAAATTCCAAAACAATGTATTTTCAGGATTTCATTTCACAGTAAAATGCTTTTTACTTTTCTCTACAGTATAGAGATGCTTTATATAACTTCATGGTTGACATATCAGTTTTTCTTGGTGCCAATAAGAGTCGAGCAGAATCTGACATGAAGGCATTGATTGATCTAGAAACTAAAATTGCTCAGGTAAGAAACAATGATATTTAATATATTATATTATGTTATCCCAGAGATAAGACAAGGTTGGTAAAGATTCATGGGCAAAAAAAGCAGTAGGGCTCCCCTCCCCATTAGCAGTATCATACCATATGTACATACTGTGTGTTAGGAAAAACATTAGGGGCGACATGTATGAACGGGCTTTTCGTCCGTTTTCTGGCGTATACTGTGCCTCCCGGCCTGAATCCCCCTGTCGGACGCAGGGATGCGGTTTTTAAGGGGCAGCGTTCGCCCCTTTCGCTGTGCCCGAGAAGGGCGGGAATGGGCGCGGTGTGGGGCGGTGTAGGCGTTCCGGGGGGGGGACGCGGCGACTGGTATACTGAGGGTGTACGTGGCGGTCGCCAAAGCGCGGCGCAATGCAGCGCTCGGCAATCCGACGCGACCCAGTTTATTTTTGGTCTAAATGCTTCGGCGGCGGCGAAGTGAAAACAAGAACCAACATGCAGGAAGAATAGAAGACGCGACAGAAATCTCGGCGCTGGCTTGTGCAGAGGAGTATGAATCCAAAAAAATCGCCTTTATAAAGGTGGAAAACATTGTCAGAAAAGAGCTCAACCTCAAAATTAAAAATGGTAAAAATAAATCACTTTCCAAAAATCTAGAACGGCGCAATATCCAGAATTCGGATATTGGAAATTGCCGGGAAATACAGTAATTCAAATTCTGAAAGCTATTCTCATTGGTCGGCATAAACCGGCCAATCAGAATAGGAGTCACAGTGAACCATTAAAACCTATGGAGAACTATTGACAAATCAGAATCAAAGATGGGACATTACAAAATACAGTAAAAGTGCAGAAAAGAGCTGATTGGTTGAGCTAGCTGGGGCTTGGCTAGCTCGGCCAATCAGAATAGGAGCGACAGGGACCCATTATAGCCTATGGAGAAGTTTGAACCAATCAAAATCAAAGGCGGGACAGTTCAAAATACAGTAAAAATACAGTAAAGAGCTGATTGGCTGAGCTATTGGGGCCTTGGCTATCCCAGCCAATCAGAGCGCGAGCTACTTCTCCCGTTGTACTCTATGGAGAGATGGGCGCAATGCAATCTTGGCTCTCAGCGCCGTGCGGCATGGAGTATGATTAAAGAATCATTTTTATTAAGTGTAAAACATTATCAGATAAAGCGCTGAAACCTTCTTTAAAAATAAAGCACTTAAATCCTAACAACGCGTTTGTCGCCGAGACCGGCTCTACATAGGAATTGCAATAGAGAGAATTGCCGGGAAATACAGTAATTTAAATTGTTTAAGCGCTTCTCATGTCGCCCTAGATCTTTATGTCCAATAGAATTTTATGACAATCTATTTATATGTATCAAAGCAGTCCCACTGTCCACTGCTGGTGGAAATAAAACTCAGCTAATGGCTGTTACCATGCCAGATCACTACTTCAACAGGGAGTTAAAGGGGTTGTCTCACTACATTGATTCATCTTACCTCAGTCCTGTTTTCTTTGTTTCACTTTGGATTCAGGGGTGTGTTTTCTGGCTTCTACTAGGCTGCAGGTCTGTAGCTATAGCAACCAGGGCTGGCAGCCTATCAGCATAAATCAAACAGGTCTGTAGCTATAGTGACCTGAGGAGCTGATGCAGCCCATACAAAAGGTGATATCTAGGAACAGTTGGAAAGTGAATTGTTTTTGCAAGATCTTTAACATAAAAAGCAATTCTTGTAGTGAGACAACCCTTTTCAGTTCTACCAAATGTATATGGTAGCTGTTTATCCTCATCTCTCTATTGTGAAAAACACATATACTTAACAACCAGAATTAAAAAAAATTTTTGTTAGCAATATCTTATGAGTCTGATGTTAACATTGTCTGGAAACACTCAAAGGGCCTAGATTTAGAGGCCTATGTCCCTTTTGCCCACACTATAATGAAACACTTTCTCCATTTATATGACATTTGTGTTGAAGTAAGTATTTTGGGCTTCTGTACAGAACAAAAGTGCTGTACTTCTAAAGTCACAGTTTTATGTTGTTTCTGTCTTTAGAAAGGGAACACTTTAATGTTATTTCTTTCTTCGGTAAAGACACATTTTATGTTATTTTTTTCTTCACTAAAGACATGATTTTGTTATTTTCTTTTCTTTAGTACAACTGTAAGGACCAAGTTCTAAACATTAACACAGCAATATTATACACCAACTCTTCTTCTTTATCCAACAAGAAGCTCTTAAAATAAATTTCCACTGCCTCAACACAATGTAAAAATACCAATACCTAAGAATCTGATCCAAACTTTGAATTGTTACAAGCTAATATATATTGGCTAGTAGATGTGATAGAAGTTAGGAATGGCCTGTAATGTATACAGTTCCAACCTGTTTTGGAAAGCTAGACAAAAGGCAAAAACATTACATTAACTTTCTATTCTTATTGGATACACAGTTGTTCACAAATCCTAGGGGCAATTTAATTCCAGTGCAATCATGGTAAGGTTGTTTTGAAGAAAGAAAGAAACCAAACATGGAGGAAGCTACATACAGATAGTTGACTAATTTGTCTCAGTATTCCAAAATATTACACCTAATCACTGAACCTCTTTTCCACCAATAATTTGCTCTATTTCTTAATTGCAATTGTCATGATGCACAGTACAATCAAAAACTTTGTAATAATTCTCCAATACCACAGAACCACTCTTATTACACTCTTTATTTCATTAACTGGTTTTAAACGTTGTTAAGACACGTTCTAGAAGATGCTGATTCAATGTGAAAAGCTATTCTGCTGAGGACACTGGAAAAAGACATTACTTAGAGGTCATTCAGTAAAAATGGATTGAGCTAAGTGTATCTCCTCCGTCACAAGAATTAAATCATACATTATATGCCTGTAAGTGCGTTCTTATGTTCTGCTTATGGTTGTAAAAGTAATTCCCAATTACCCTGAGCTTTCATGCTTCAGGAGAAAATCATGTTGAAGTCACTGCTCCACATATAATTTGTTAAGATAAGACAAAATGATGCCTTTTCGAATGTAATAGTCCATTTTAGAATCATAATAATCACACTGCAATCCTATTATAAATGTTCTAGCTGTGGTGGATTATGATTGGGATTCCTTGGTTGGAGGTGAGCGATATGTGTGCCTAAAAGAGCCAAATTTCCTTTAGTGTAAAACAATGTCCTATCATTGCTAAATGTTAATGTAAATGTAAGGAGAATGGTTCCCCAAAGTTTATCTTGCCCAATTTTGGTTTGGTGCCCAGACACGTGTATGATCATATAATCACATATGCATTTTGGTAGCTGATGCTAATTAATGGCTAAAATTAGCGATACAATACTCTCTTTTTGGTGCGCATTCGCTGCCTGTGTGATACACATTTTGAAAACCAAGTCATAGCCATGTCATTAGAGATATAGTCACATGTACCACGTGGACACGATTGATCATGTTGTTATGGATAGTGTTGCACTTCAAATTGGTTTTAAAGTGAAATTTGACACGAATTTCAGCAATTCAGTTCTGGTCAGCTAGAATTCAATTCTGGCAAAAATCTTAAAAAAAAAAAAAAATCAACCCTAACCCGAGCTCCGACCGTGAAGGGGTTGTTTGGGACTTAGAAGAGTTTATTTGTTAGAAATAGAAAAAAAAGAATCCTACTCAACTCTGTGACACTCCCGTTCTGTCCCGGTGGCCGTCCCGTACATCCGGCTGCCCTGTGAACGTCCATCGGTCACGTGCTATGTGCAGTCAATCACAGGCCAGAGCGGTCAAAAAATATGGGTAAAAATATATGCATGTGTTTTTTTGGCTTCTAAGAAGCACCTTCAGCAGACAAATGACTCAAAATTGAAACATCAAAAAAAAAGTATTAGTTACATGCCTTGTGGTTATACTTACATTCATAATTGAGCACAGCTAAAAGATGGACTACATTAGTAGATAGAAAACATTTTTATGGCTGCAATTAATCTGAAATTTTATGAACACAAGCAAGCTTAGTCTTAAAAAAATATTGTCCAATATTTGTTGACAACTATTAGCTCCCACAGAGCCTGCCAATGTCTCCTAGACCATTAACATTAACAGAAGAGGCTGTCTATAGCAAAATAAACAAAATCTGATGCTAGGAACACTAGTGCTGAAATAACAGATCACTGACAGATGGTTTCAATAGTGTTATTTGGCTGTTGGTGATGAGATCAGACCTAAATCACTCCCATATATTTTCACAGTACACAATGTTCGCTTTCGACAATACAAATACAACTCTGCCTTAAACCTGGCATACATAAATACAATTACACTGTATCATCAAGAATATCAGAATAGATTGTTCTAAAATAATTAATATGATAATTAAAAGGTATCATTGCAAATGGACTCATGCACACTTCTTAACATTGAAATTGTGACACCAATGCATTTTTGCCTGCTGTACTTATCTCTTCTGCCCAGGGTCCCTGGCGTATTCCATGAATCCCTGCAGTCTTTATGTGATACTGGTGTCTAGGGCACCAGTACCCAAATAAAGTGCATAGTCATAATCATTGTATACATGTAGAAGGGGGAAAAAATCTCTCCTTGGGGAGAGCCCCCAATAAATTGGTTGGTGTGAGGATTTACTTGCCTTTTGGACCTCACTGACTGTTTTGCATAAAGCAAAGGCTTATGGTAAAGAGCTGAGGAGCTCCACAGTGCATTCTATTGGATGTAGTTATCCTCAATTCACATGTAGCTCCCAGGAGTTACCTAGATGCAAGCAGTGTAAATGCTCTACACATATCTATATATTTATATAAGAGCACTGGTAAAGGGGTCTAATACTCTGCATCAGTAAGCACCCAAAGGGTACTGTATATGTCCAGCTGTTTTACTAAGAAAACAAAGTATATGTTATTCATATAGCCCTGCTGTTGTGCTTTGAAAATCAAGATGATTATAGATTTTTTTTATTTTGGTTCGACATATTGAAATGATTACATTTTGTTAAATGTTTTATTAACTTGTAATATTCAGCAAAATTTATTATATATCGATAAGGCTTGGTTCACATTTTTGTTATTTCTGTTTTTCTGTTCCATTATAAGAACATAAAAACGATATACTGGTGGTGCTTGATCTGTTTCTTGATGGACTCTATTGACTTTTTATGTCACGGAAAAAAATAATGCTGCATGTTAAGCTGTTTTTTCTTATATTTTTGACAGAATCTGCCACAGAGAGTCCTAATGGACCCTCAGACATAGTAGTGAACCAGGCCTTAGTGTCATTTTAGGCAATAGCACACTTACCAATAGAAAACAAGAGCAATGTTTTTCTTAATTTTGAAAAAAAATTAAACATTTATCCTTTGAATGTTTTAGATTATTGTACCTCATGACAACAGAACGACTGAATCTATGTATAATAAGATGAACATCTCAGAGCTGAATACTATCATCCCCAGGTATGCTACCTAATCTCTTTTCTCCTAGGTTACAAATAATATTTATGAAGCTGCACAAGTTTTCTAATTTTTCATAGACATGTTTATGTAAAGTGTGCTATTAATTTTGTTTTGTGTTAGTTATTATTTATAGGTAATCAGATTTTGTTGCTCTCTACATAAAATGTATGTCCCTGCTCATACAAAGATAAGTTTAGATCCTTAGAATTCAATTGAGTTAAGTTAATATTGCCTCAATTTCATTTCTTTTTGTCAAAATATCAGGATTACCCATGTTTTTTTTTTATTTTTTTTTTTTTGGCCAATATCCAAGAACATAACAATTATCCAAGCTATGTATTTTCAATTACTGGCTGGTTTTACTCACTGACAATATTGTCAGTGTATTTCAATGAGTATTTAAGCCAAATGTCATATGTATAAAACACCTTCTACACTTTTCCCAGCACAAACAATTGTATAGGAAAAAGTAGACAGACTTTTAGGCCTCGTTCACACGGCTTATTTCAGAACGTATTTACATCGGATTGCCGATCGTAAATACGTTCTGAAATCAGTTGAAAATCAGTTGCAAATAAGTGTCACTAAGTGTGGCACGTATTTGTAACTGATTTCCCGACGGATTCACCATCTCCAATCATTGTAGGTGGTGAATCCGTCCGTAAATAATTGGCATGCACATTGTTTTTCCGTCCGGATTACCGTCGTCAATCCGCGGCTGCAATCCGGCACGGAACTACGGGTCGTGTGAACGACGAGCCGTATTTTCTATTGATTTCAATAGAAAATACGGCTGTTACTTGTTTCTGACTGATTTGCCGACGGATTGACGATCGTCAATCCGTCGGCAAATCCGCGGCGAAATAAGCCATGTGAACGAGGCCTTAGGCTACGTCTACACAGAATACGAAAACTGTTGGATTTTCGGCGGTTTTAGTACTTTGAAACCGTTTATCTAGCCCATAGACTTTAATAGAAAAAAATATCTGCAGTCTAAACAGATTGTTTTTTTAAGCTTGTTTTCTGGCGCCGGCGGATTTAGGAACATGTATAATGCACCAGCGTTTTGTGTTTTGCTGTCGGTTTCCCATACAATCAATTGTTTGGGCTGATGGCAAAAAAACGAGAACCGTCCATGGTTTTTGCAAATGCAGTCGTGCATCGGTTGACTTTACAACATTTTTTTGTCCGATGCTGTGTGGGGATCCAGCCTAAATTCTTTTTTTTTCCATATACTGCATTTCAGACAGAATATGGTGCACCATTCACACATTGCATGAGTATTAACAAATCTCCAGTGTGCTAATTTTCATGTGCAAAATAGAAGTAGCATTTATATATTCCTAACTATAGTCCTGTGGGTTTATGCCTAATGTTTCTATTACATTTTAGTGATTCTATACCTCAATCAAATGATCACTTTTCTAATACACAGCCCATGGGTTTTCTGCCTCCTTCTGCTCATAACAGGGATTGCAGGGGAAATGGGACAGAAGGTATTTTATCTATGCTCTTCTCCCATAAGATTTAGGGTATGTTCACACGGCTTATATTGCCGCGTATTTCGGCGGGCATTTTGCCGCGTATTGTGCTTTATACGCAGTAATACGGTAATTCACAGCTATCATAGAGAGCTATGGATTACACATTGTCTCCCCGTATTGTACGAGCGGGGGGAGAATTGACATGTCAATGTCAATTGTTAGCGGCGATTACGCGCTGCTGACATTGCATGTCTATGGGGCTGACACCTGACCACCCTCCCCGTGCTTTGGAATTGCACGCTGATCAGCGTGTGGTTCCAAAACACATGGTGTATTGCGGCGTGTACTATACATGCTGCAATAAGCCATGTCAACATACCCTTGCTATCTTTGTAGGGAAGCAGACATGATACAGGTTATTCATGTATCAAATAGCTGCACTCTTTACTAACTGCTGACTAAGAGGCAATATTTTGTAAAAGTATCAGACCTCTTTGGTTGCTTTGTAATTAGGTATTTATTGTTTCTATATCATAGATATGATTGTGTTACATATACAGTAGTTACAGTTCTTTTGAAAACAACCATTTTTATTGCATGTGTATTCACAGTTTGACTGGCTATCCTATTTGAAGAAAGTCATTGATTTCAAGATGCACCCTCATTTGAAAGATATTGATTCTTCAGAGGAAGTCATTGTCCGGGTTCCACAGTATTTTAAAGATCTGTTTAGAATATTAGAGAATGAAGACAAAAGGTATTATTTTCATTCCTAGTGCACAGTGGCACCTTACTAAACCATTCACAGTAATTCATAGTAAAATGAAGTGAGCCAGGACTGAGAAAGATTTTATTGCTAAACAATATTTTAAAGTTAACTTATGTGTAGTGGATTTTGAAATGTGAGAAGACCTTAACAGAATTTCTGCAGGACACAAACTAAAATGTGACATTCTAGCAAATTTTAATGTTTCATCAAAGAGTTTCTGTCACCAACATTTTTGCTATGTTTTCACAGCAACCCAGGGGTGGATAAAAGAAACCAGGGCCCCTGTTGAATGTAGTGTGCAGTTATATTTTTAAAATATTATCACTCCAAAAACAATAAGGGTGAGTTCACACAGCGTCTTGCAGCAAGTACCTGTGCCCGGAAGGTGGGTGGGTGGGGGGGTGAAGGGAGGGGCCACATTCACTTCTTTCACCTGGCGCTCAATACGCGTCAGAAAGACAGAGGTTATTCATAGCTCTCCATCATTACTGTAGTTACAGGCCGTATTTCGGGATGTAAGGCAGCGCAATTACGCGCTATTTCACATACAAACTGATCATTTTGATTAATTCACTTCAAATTGTAAGTTACTGAGTAATGGCACAAAGAGATCATTAACCCTACTGTCCACTGTGTAATGTAGCAGGGCTACACTTCTTAAATGGTATATTTCAATTTGTTAATTTTATATGATTTTGAAATGTTTATGCTGTATCACTTTAAGAGTATTTGCCATGTGGAATAAGTAAGGGATCCATGGGAAGAGTTGGAATTTTCATAAGCAAGCTCTAGTTGGAAGGGACAATTCAGTTGTTAGTTATGTAGTTATATAGTGATAGCTTATGTCTCAATTGAAGCTGTTGTTTCTGGGCTGAACCCTACAGTGGCCCAGAGGCAAGATTCCCTATACCCTTGGGTTACAGTAGAAAAGATAGTAGATAACTAAAGCTGAGAAAAAAATGACATTGATAGCAGTCATTATTGAACTAACATTGCCACCTAAACCATCTTGGTTTCACGCACACCCTAAGAGTTATGTGGAATGGAGACTTAGTGGGCCTCACAACCACAGCAAGGTTAGGTGGCTCCTAGCCTGACTCAGAACTGCATGGAATTGGAACATTGTTTTTGAGGAGTGTGACCTGTGTCGCCACTACCGCTCTATAGAGTTGGCATCCTGTGGTTGGAAGCAGGGCTGTCTTAACCCACCTTCCTGTACACAATTAAAATGAATACTCAGCGGCAGTGATTTATAAAACATCATGTTTGTTTTCTCCATATTTTCTCCATCTTCCCAGAGTTATCATTTTTTATTTTTCAGTTGACAAAGCCGCATAAGTGATTGATTTTTGTGAAACAAGTTGTATTTTTTAATAATATATTTTAATATACAATATAATGTACTGTGAACATGTATGAAAGCTGGCACAGACTAAACAGTCGTACCTCTCAGTAGATTAGAGTAGCATTTGTCAGTATGTATGAAAGTGTTTCACAGCATTTTATAAATGTGTTTCGCTGTGAGACAAAAACATGCGGCAAAATTTGTCTCGCCAGTTTCAAATTGGCATGAATTAGTCCGAAATTTGTGCTCCACGCCCTGACAAGACACATCCTGACACGTTCCCTAACAATTGGTGTGGACAAATCGAGGGGATCGGACATGCATCAGTTTTTGGCAAAAGATCTTTTAGAAATATGTTGGATGGGGCATGTCACCATAGGTTTTTAGGAAAAGCTGGTTTTAGGTTAGAAGGCAGCCTGTGTAGGTTGTACTTTTGGCATCTTCTGCTCTCTCAACTCAACCAGGGTTTTAAAAATGGAAATCAGGAATGTTTACATTTCAAATGGATAAAATTACACTGTTTACTTTACATTGCTGCAAAAATACTCAAAATTATCAGCATCAAATATAATTTTATTTTATTGAGAAAGAATAAGTTAAATAGAATTAATTTTTTGCTAAATAATGACATGTTGTTACAAATTGTCCATTTTGCTGGTAACACAATACATGGATGGAGAGATTCTGCGAGGACAGGAGCTGCTCACTTAGGGTAGCTCTCCTCTTAAACTGGTAAAGGCAACCCCAAATCTATGACTTCTATATGCTTTAATATGTTTCATAGTTTGTAAGGCCAAAAAAAGACGAGACGTCCATCCAGTTCAGCCTGTTGTGCTAAGGTGTTGATCCAGAGGAAGGCAAAAACCCCCAATATGTTAGAAGCCAATTGTCCTCATTTTAGGGAAAAATTCCTTACCGACTCCCAAACTGGCAATCGGAACAATCCCCGGGTCAATGACCCTCCTCCAGAATCCTAGACACTATAACTTGTTATATTATTACGCTCCAGAAATGCATCCAAACCCTTTTTGAACTCTGTTAGTAAATTCACCATGACAAGTCCCTCTGGCAGAGAGTTCCACAGTCTCACTGTTCTTACAGTAAAGAATAGCTTTTTTATGTTTTATGTAGAAAAATTTTGTTTCCTCAAGATGTAGAGGATGCAAACCCCTTTTTCTAGATACAGCCGTGGGTATAAATAAATCTTTGGAGAGATCTCTTAATTGGGCCTTTCATGTATTTAAACATATTTATTATGTCCCCCCGAAGCCGTCCTTTCTATAAACTAAATAACCCCAATCTTGCTAATCTTTCTGGGTATTTTAGTCCACCCAGTCCTTTTATTATTTTTTTTTTTTTTGTCTTCAGGTGACAACTCCTTTAAAGATTGTTTCTCACTGCTTTTAACATGTATGGAGAGATAATTGAAACCTTTTTCTAAATACATTGCTTTGTTGATTTTTTCTTTAGTCAGGAGAAAGATTTTATCCCTCCTTTTTCTTATCTCTCTAATCTATGTCTTTTTTACATCTTTTTTATGCATATTTTAGTGCCTAAAAACCTGCATTTTATGCACCAGAATATTCATTATAAACACTTCTAAAGTGTCCCTTTGTTTCAAGAAGAATATCCACATAAACTTCATGTAGGTAAATATTATATCATGAAGTAAGTCCGAGGTAAGCACCAAGACTTAAATCAGCGAGAAAGAATTTATTCATCTAAAGACATTAACTAGCAACCGAGACAGACAGTGCAAAAGCTGGCAGGCATAAATTCAGAGGGATAACAACTGTGCTGTAAATATATATTGGTAAATATTATTACTAATGCAGATTGAAAATCCATGTAAAAAAAAAAAACATATGTGCTGAATGGGAGCTAGAATGCAGGTAAACCCCACTGGATGAGGCTAGTCTGCATCCTTAAAGGCATTAAAATTCATATCAAGAAGATAATAAAATAAAGAGCAGAATCCAAACACATTCCTTTCCATGTATTTTACAGTGTTTTTCTCAATAGGAAAAATATGCTATGGAAATATAGCCTATAGGTGTAGTTAAAAATGGTCTCAAGCAGGTGCCCACCTACATGAAGTTTATATTCTATAAATACTAATTTATAAAAAATAACCTCAGTCAAAAACACAAAAATCCTATTTTTTTAGCTTATCAGGTATATTTTAATCCCTCCCCAAACAACAGTAACATTTGTAAAAGAATGGAAAACCCCTTTTAATGGGTTCAAATCTGCATTCCGTTTAGAAACTCCATTGCAAAAATGGTGAAAGTTCTATTACAAAAGGGCCATAAATAATAAAAAAGGGCATTTAAAAAATATAAGTCAGAGGGGTAAGCATTAGCCTTTGAAAATTACAAAGAGCTTAATAAAATCTGTAAAAAAAGTGAAAATGAAAGGCATATGGCCAAGAAGAGCAAGACAAACCCCAAGATAATCTTTAAGCATATAAATGCCAAAAAGCCAAAGTACATAGTTATCTTAGTTTAGCGATTTAGTACCTACATTGTGAAATATGCTAGTAATACGATCATAGAGTATGCACTTTTATTCCCTCCATCCTTTACTGCATTATTGTGTATTCTCTTGGCTAAAGATTATGTGATCCACACTAATAAAAAAAATAGGTATGAGAGAGACTGATAGGTATATAGATATGAGACAGGTATAAAATAGATAGATAGATATGAGACAGATAGATATAATACAGATAGATAGGTAGGTAGATAGATATGAGATATGGACGGACAGACAGACAGATAGACAGATAGATAGATAGATATAAAACAGGGTGATAGGTAGATATATATGGGACATGTAGATATATATGAGACAGGCAGATAGGTAGGTAGGTAGATGATAGATAGATAGATAGATAGATAGATAGATAGATAGATAGATAGATATGAGACAGATAGGTAGGTAGATATGAGACATAGATGGGTGGGTGGATGGATGGATGGATGAATGGATGGATAGATAGATAGATAGATAGATAGATAGATAGATAGATATGAGACAGATAGGTAGGTAGATATGAGACAGATAGGTAGGTAGATATGAGACATAGATGGGTGGATGGATAGATAGATAGATAGATAGATAGATAGATAGATAGATAGATAGATAGATAGATAGAAAACAGGGTGATAGGTAGATAGATATGGGTAGATAGATAGATAGAAAACAGGGGATAGACAGACAGACATGACATGACAAGACACAGACAGAAGACAGACGACGATAGATAGATAGATAGATAGATAGATAGATAGATAGATAGATAGATGCTCTTTGAGTGCACTTTCCCACCTGTGGCTTTGGAACAAAAAGCTCATTAGATGTGACACATCTCTCATGCACTGTGTAAGGAGGAGGAGGATCAGCAAGGGACAGCATTGTTGGGTGACTGAAAACTCAACATCAGTATCTAAACCTTGCCCCTCATTGAGTGGTCAGCAACCACGGCCTTATTCCCTGTATCATGTGGAAGAAGTGACCAGGAGGTCATGTGATCTACCAGAGATGGGTCCAATGCAGCTGCCCTTTTGCCCTATGATTAAAATGGCCCAGGTTGGAAGCTGCAAAGAATAGATTAGAAACAGAATCAATGTTTGCACTGGGCATATTGAAGTGTGTATAGAGGCTGGGTTATGTAATTTAAAGAACAGTGCTTCTGTCTTATGAAAGAGAAACTATTTGACTGTTCAAGCTTAGACCTGTTAGTCTCCTGTCCATTATTTCTGCATATCATATTCTAATACTGATTACACCATGAAAATGGTGACTTATATTCTTTATTGTTTATTTTTGCAGCAGAAAGAATTAAAGTGAACCTATCAGGTAATTTATGTTGGAGGAGAGTATGATAGAATGAAAAGAGCTGAGGTCTGTAATATATAGGTTTATTTGATTTAGAGCTGGATTTCAGAGTAAAGATCAGAGTAAATCCTGAAAGTGCTTCTTACCTTGTCCGTTTACAGCGACTGACAGCATTTATTGGCAGGAATTCTTGCACTATTTTCATTATTAACACCTACATTTCATATATTCTAATTTTCTGCCATTGTTGTTCTTCATCAATATAACTTATACTTAAAAAATTACAGTTTCAGTTTTAAAGGATCCAAAAGCCATATCAATACACTTAAGAGGTTTACCACAAAGTAAATCAAGCCATCACAGAGTCCACATGAACCCTCATATCTAAATGAATAAAATATACCTTTTATTACAAGAAGATAATAAAAACTGAACCTAAAAGAACAGCTTAGCAATAAAATATCTTCTTTTATATAATGGCTCAAGCCAAACTGGAGCTGACTGATACTAATATGACTTTTTTTGTCTTGAGGAATATAAACTATTGAATAATAATGAAAGAAAACCCAGACTGGAATAAGACTCATTTTTTAAAGCACAAACCTACTTCCATTGAACAATTTATGATTGGTGACTTGTGACAGCTCTAAGAGGCGCTGGATATAGGATACTTAGCAGTAGCTGGAGATTAATAGAAATCCACAATCTCATCAGATGTCAACCCGACATGTTTTACAGCAAAGCAAGACATTTCATTTAGGATTAAAGGAATTCCTGTGAAGAGTTGAATTATTTCCTTTAACAATGTATGTTGCTGCAGCCATCCAGGGGATAAGGCACAATAAAATATCACAAACTGCTGCCTCTTGCCCTGAATCCATTTTTGTGAGCCCATGCTGCTGCCATAAACATAATTTCACAGTTAAGCATAGTGTTTGCCAAGTAATTTTGGAAATAAACGATTTCTATTTTTAGACCTGCACCCTCTCATGACGGCTGACACTTAAGAGAATCTAAACAGATATTTCATGTAGTCAGTTTTCTTCCTATGTCAGAGAAAATATGGACTATGACAAATCTGCAGACAGTTCTATACCGTCCTCTATGGTACGCAAATTAATGAAAATGAATGACCCCTATTTGTTTTGTTATTTTTTTCGTATGTCATTTATCTAGCAATTTTGAATGAGAAAAATGTGACATCTTCCTATTGATTTATGGAGAATGGATCCATGAGACTAAATAATCGAAAGCTACTATTGTACAGGACAACACTGCATAGCACATATTAGTTAATGGAGTTTAAAGAAAAATGTACTTATTTATTAAACAAGACACAATTATTCCCAAATTTACACCTTATGTGATGCAAAGCCATAGCTGTATACCTATAGGCAATGACAGAGGTGTGACCTTGAATACTAAGTATATCAAAGTATTATATCAGTGATTAATGGATTAAAATCTAAAGTTCACAGCAGAACTAAAAGAAAAGTAAAAAGAATAAAGTAAAAAAGTGCACTATAAAAAACACAACAAAACCCTATTTTTCTAGTGGTAAAAAAAAAATAATAATATGCAAATATAGGGTATAACAGTGATTGTTACAACTCAAATAATAATGTTAACATTATACTCCAACCCAAAGGTGAAAAAAATACATAAAACAATGATGTATTTGGTGTATATTTTTTTTTTACATGCTTAAAATTAATCAATAGGTCCCTGTGCCCTAAAATTATTAGAATAAAACCCATCTTTTCCTACACAAAACAAGCCCACATATGGCTACTTCAACGAATCAATAAAAAAACCATATGTGGCATAATATGGTGACATAAAATAAAAGTGTTTTATTGTGCAACAGTAGTAAAATGGTAACAAAAAGTTAACACATTTTGTATGCTGTACCATGAAAAAAAACCTCTAAAATACAAAAAATGGCAAAATTGCATTTTGTTTTCCATTTTCTCTTTAACAAACCAATTAAAAACCTTATGTGTCATAATATGGTGACATAAATAGAAGTTTTTGTATTGCGCAAAAGTAGTAAAATGGTAACAAAAAGGTAACACATTTTGTATGCTGTACCATGTACAAAAAAAATTACAAAATTGCATTTTTTTTCCATTTCCTCTTAGATAGAGTTGATAAAAGTTAGTCAAATACAGTTGTACCTACCTAAAAATAGTGCCATCGAAAACACAATTCATCCTGCAAAAATGAAGCTGCATATGTACAAAATCAAAAAAATATGATTTTTCAAAAGAGAAAAAAAAACCCAAATAAAATATGCTCGGTCCTTAAAGTCAATATTTCAGGAAAAATACTCCCCTCTGTTCCAGTTTTAAGCAATATCAACACTTGGGAAACCATACACAAAGTCGTAGTATGAATGGGTTATCCTAACGGCATTCATAACAAACATAGGTCTGGTTTCAACCATGCTCTAAGGAATTTTAGCTCTATAATGGTAAACCACAAGCTGAATTAGAAAAATACTGATGCACACTTATATGTGATCCACAGAAGCTCTTTAAGGGTATGTTTACATGGTGTGTTGGATCCATTTTTGGATCCGTATTGGATTGAAAAACGCATTCAAAAGCGCTGCGTAAATCACATCCAACAAGCAGGTACGGGTTTGGATGCATTTTGGCTGCAGCAGCAACGCATCCTATAGTTTTAAGTAGGGCGCCTGCTGCGTCCAACAGATCAAAAATTGACATGTCAATTATTTGAACAGATCCGAAAGATGCATCACAAAAGAACGCATGTAATACAACGCATGTATACGTCATTCAGACGTCTGAACGCGATGCTAAAGCAAAGAAAGCAATGCGCAAATCTCACTGCACATTGTTTGGTGAGTGTTTTTTTTGTGTCTTTTAGGTCCGAAACACAGATCCAAACATGCATCTAAAAACGGATCCAACAAGGAGTCAACACGCCATGTGAACATACCCTCACAGTGTACAAAGGTCCCATCAACTCCATTACTAAGTGTACACTTAGCAAAGAGAGTGTGTCCCCGAAGCATAGCAAAACTGCTGCTGCTATGAACTGCTACAGCAAGCGTTCCTCATGCCCCAAAAAACATGGACACTGGTGATTACAAAGTAAGACTGTGAAACTATGTTCTGAGGCAATGTTTTAGCCTTGATAAAAAAAGGAATTAAAGATTATATATGTGCATGAAAAAGAACTTTAAACAGATTAATCTCCTTAACTGCTCACTGTCTTTTGACTGCGGGCATTTCAGGTCGTTCGATTGCAGCGACGTCTTTTGGTGTCACTACATACACCGGACTTTGCGGCGCCCAGCGGCGCAGCAGTGCTGCAATCGGGGCTGTACTACACAGCCCTGATCCCAGCGCAGCGCCTGCAAGCGCCGGGGAGCGGGGGAAACCTCAGCTTCCCCATGCTTTAACCCTTTGATTGCCGCAGTTCATCACCGCAGCGCACTCAAAGGGTTTCCCTGCTGTGTCGGGTGATCGGAACATCCGATGACCCGACAAAGCCCAGGGAACGGCTGCACAGTCAGCCCTGGGGACCTAGAGTAATCCCAGTGCTGTCTGTGTAAGAAGCCAGTAATCAGGACAGACTGTGTACTGTCCTGATCACTGCCTGTGTCATACTGAAACATATTATAATGTATTTGCATATATGAATATGCTAATACATTACTAATTTTAAATAAAAAAAAAAAAAAAAAAAAAGTAACAGTTCTCCCTTCATGGAATTTAATAAAGTAAAAGACATAAAAAGTGTAAAAACAAAATAGAAAATAATAATATTAAAATTAAATATTAATAAAAATAATTGTGAATACTTTATACACACAAAAAAATACTACACAATATTAGTTAAACCACATGCACCGTAATAAACTCGTAGAATTAATCTAACAGTTATTAAGTGTGAAATGTTGAATGGTTACAAAAAATAATTTAATAAAACAAAACAAAAAAAATTCTGCAATTATTTAATAAGTGTAACTTCAACTTTTCCCCCCTTAAATTGCAACTACGTTCTCGACATAAAACAAGGCCTCTTACAACTGCGTCATTGAAAAAAAAAAAAGTACAAATGTTGAAACGTGAGGAGGCAAAAACTAAAAAAATGTTCTGGTCATTAACTAATTTTCAGGTGTTCTTCTTAAGGGGTTAAAGGATATTGCATACAAAAAAGTATAGTTGGTTTCTATAGTTGGATATCTGCTTAATAGATAAATATGGTGATATATTCATAAATGGATGTATGGTAGTACTGTACAAGCTTAAATCAGAATAAATAGATTTCCTTTGGTCCCACTTCTCTTAGGCAATAGCACCAGACAGAAATTTCCCTCTATCACTCCTACTTTATAATGAAGCGCCTGCTTCAGGCTAGATAGCGAATGGGGAATCAAGACTTTCACTTAAAAATACACTTGTACGGACACATTTCTTTTGATGTCGACTATGGTCAGGAGATAAGAGATTTTATCTGCTCTGAGTGTACACAAGTTTCTCTGGTTACTGTCCTGCTCTCCCGTTCTCTCTTTGCTCTTTGTCTTATCTGAGCACAAGGAATGATGATGATGATGATGATGATCTCTAACAAAGGTGATTGTTTACCTTTGATAAGCACTGGTTTTCACCTCTTTGAGCACTGACCACTTCTAGCTTTGTTTATCATGGTCATTCATGTACTCCCTGCAATAAATGTAATTAGACGACAGTGGCAATTAAAGCAAGCTGTTTGGGCATAGCTCACGGCGTTTGTTCCAAACTTAACATACATTCCCTATACTGGACTAAATCTGTTGGAGGCAGGTGCAGGGAGGAGTGAGAGTTATAACAGCTTGACGAAATCATCCACAGGTGTTTCAAAACCAGGTATTGGATCCTTTGTTATTCTCTTTCACGCAAATTTTTTCGCTCTCTTATGGAAGGGAGGTCGGGGCGGAGTTCTAGATGTCAGCGTTAAGGGTATATAGGGTGATGTATCTTTCTTATTAAGGACTTAAGGTGGCTGCCTTTCTGCTGTCTGTCAATAACCCGTGTTATTATGCGACAAACTATCTTTATGAAAAATCCAAGCAGGGGGGTGGCAGATTTTTACTACGACAGGAGTCTCTTGGGAGAATGCTAATTGGGGAAGTGGAGCGTTCTTCTGAGAGGAATCAATTCGCGTGTTCAACGTGATGAGGACCACACATTAAGGAGACACGTATTTATAGGAGCACATCTGCACAACCTATGCACACCGGCATATCATTGGAAGTGCAATTTAATGCTGCCTTTCGAGGCGATATTGCACATAAGGAGATGCATACTCTACATATCAGTACTAGTGTATGTAATGAGCCCACACCTCAATTTGGAGCAATTGTGTTATGGAGGCGCAGAGCGTAATAGGTATTTCTTCTGGCGCCACATTAACTACATGTTGGGCACAGTGTAGTTCGCGCCTGTTTTTTGGTGTTGCAAGTTTTCACATGTTCTCCGCAGAGATAATGGTGAGGACACTATTGGGGTGTTGGGAACATATTGTTTCAATTTTATATAGGGCGGGGGACTGGGGGGGCTATGGGAAGAAACCGGGTTGAGGTCTCTATCAATTGGGTACTAAGTGGTGGTTTAATCGATTTCTAAACTATACCAAAAATAACCTAGGATTGGAGGGGGCTTCGTGAATAAGTTTGTTGTGGATAGTGTAAGGATAACGGTTGATAGGGCGAAACGGAACAGAAGTTGATCCGGGTGGGAATGGGTCAGGGGGGCCATGGAATGAATTTAGGGCCGGAGGGGAGTTCGCCCCCACTACCAACGGGTTAATTGTGGTGTGTAATTGTATTATGTGTTTTGTGGGGGGGGTTTGGATTGTGGGTGAGGGTGGGCTTAGAACGAAGGGTTGGTTAGTGTTTTTAGGGGGTGTAAGTTTAGGGGGTGGCCAGTGCGGTGGGTATGTGTGAGGTGGCTTGAACGTTTGTGATGGGGTAGTATGCAGTCGGGAGGAGGGTATTAATAAATGGTGATGGGATGGGGGCGGAGGATGGGAGGCGGTATTACCCCACACATATGTCAAATTGTAATGCTGGTGGTTATTAATTCGTAAAAATTGTGGACCTGACTATTTTTGTATGGTGGTGCACCCTGGGAGTATTGATAAAAGATGGGGAATTTGCAGGGGAAGTGATGGTGTTGCGTGGGAAGGCGAGGTTGCGAGCAGTGGGCTATGGATAGGGCTGGGCTCTGGTCTATTTGTGGCAGGCAGGGGAACTTAGTTTTGAGACCCTGTGGGCGGGGTTGTCTACGGGACTGGGGTTCTTGGGCTGGTTCATTGGTTAACTGATGTATATTAAGTTAAATTTGGTGTATCAGAAGTGTGTACTGGTATGAGTATTATGCTAGCGATAGGGGGAAAAGTATAACCGTGACGTAGTTGTAAGGATGGAAGATATAGTTCCATGGAGGGCGAAGGGTAGCGTCTTATAATCGGGTTGGCATGCCTTGGAATAGATTTATTCATGCGTAAGGTAGGGCGGGTTATATATATGGGGGTGTTGTGGATTTTATATGGGGGGTTCTAGATTATGGGGAGGGGGGTGGGATAGTGGGGGGGTTCGAGGGGAATAGTGAAATAGGGATCTTGGTGGTGGCTTGTTATTCTTATGTACTCGCCAGCTCTTTCACACCACTTTTGGCTAATCTAAAGCTAATAATCATTCTGGACGAACTTCCTGTTCTGTAGAGAATGATTATCAGTACAGTATGCTTCATACTGCAGCACAAAGAAGGTCCAACTCGAAGGAGATCCAGGTGTGAATAGATAACACAGGATCCCACACCAGTCACAACGAGGACATGCACAAAGTTTCACCCTTTCTCATACTATGTCACAATGATTTCTTCAGGTCCAACTGAGCATGACTAGGAAAATTTATCTGATGCGGTTTAAGCAGTGCAAACAAAGCTATTGGCCAAACGTAAAAACTGCAAGAATTATTAATAAAATATTGAAAAGTGAAATATGGTAGAATTAAAAAAAAACAAAATACCTAAAATATGTGTTTAAACATAAAAAAAACATGAATTAAACAATGAGTCATTTTTGATGACACAATCCCTTTAAATCAAGATCACAAGCATGCAGCTTTATTGATAGACACACAAATGGCGAGAGAGAGATGTTACTCCTATTCTTGATTAACATTTAGACTGTCCAAGATAAAATAGTCTCTAAGCAGGCTGTGGGACTTTTTTTTTTTTTGTTTTTTCTTTTTCTTTCTATTTTTTTTTATTATATTTTATTTTCTTTTATTTTATTTTTTTTTTTATAATATTTTTATTTATTTTTTTTAATTTTTTACTTTATTATTATTATTTTATTTTTTTTTATTTTTTTTTTTTTTTTTTTTTTTTTTTTTTATAATTTTTTTTTTTTTTAGGGGATTATTTTTTTTATTTTTTTTTGTTTTTTATTATTATTCTTTTTTATTTCTATTTATTATCTTTTTTTTTTATTTTTTTTTTTTAACTTTTTTTTTTTTTTTTTTTTTTTCTTTATTACTTTTCATTCTTTTTTTATTTTTATTTTTTTTTTTTCTTTAGACCTCTGGGAGTTCCAGGAAAGACCAGTTACTTTTTCATAACACAAAAATATTTCTGGAGATCCATAGCATTCTGAAAATGGTTCATAAGGTTACCCTGCAGTGTTTAAGGATTTCAAGGGAATAAGGCTGGGGAATGAGGTCAGGGTAACACTCTTCATTGATGTTCTATTATTCGTGAGTAAACCATCTGTAGGGATACCCACCATTTTCAAAATCCTGAAGTCACATGGACAGTTTTTGGGTTTCAAAGTTAATGTTTTGAAGTTAGAGTTGTTGGAGCTATCCCGGGGAAGTAGGAACACACATTTAGAGAACAGAAACTTACTGATTTTGAACGCTATATCTTCCATACATTATCTTGGGAAATCTATTAGTAGGACTCCTGAGTCTGCATATGCCCCTAAATACCCGCCCATCATTCATAGAATAGTCCATCAGCGTTCCCCTTTAATTACACTATTACGAGCTCTGAAAAAAATGAAAGGGGTTCGCCCTCTGATTGGTTGCTGATGGGCAACCAAAAGAAAAAGTTTAGGAACAAGACAGTTTTCAGACATGTCCCCCTAAGCATTTTCAAAAGATGACATCTAGCAAAAAAAGAAAGTCACAGATGTGACCAGTGCTTGAGCTCCTGGACTATTTTATGAATGATGGGCGGGTATTTAAGAGCATATGCAGACTCAGGAGTCCTACTAATAGATATCTTAGACCAAGACAGTTTTCAGACATGTCCCCCTTAGTTTCCCAAAACTTAAATATCTCATGCAAACAATCCTACTACTCATTAGGCATTTGGATGTCAATAAACTTAATGCAGCGTTTGTGTGTTTTATTTGGACTACCAAGCATCCCCGTATTTCATTAATGAAATTTAGGTTAACTAAAGCAAAGGGTGGTGTCAATCTCCTGGACATCCGAAAATATAATCCTGCACAAATACTCAGGAATATCTTGGATTGGCTCAAGGGCACTAACCATTTCTCTAATCTCTCCCTGGAGTCCAGTCTCGCCTTCCCCTGGTCCCTTATCGCTATACAACATTCTAGTCACTTGGTCATGCTGGTTGAATCTTACTAGCAGGACTTATGATGAAAGGGACACATATATATCCCATCTATCCATCTATCCAATATCCATCTATTATATATTATATATATATATATATTATATATATATATATATATATTTATATATTACTATATATATAATATATATATATATTAGTGATGATCCACTCACATTTAGGCCATATTCTTGGACCGCACTGGGGGTTCTTAGCTCCTGGATTGCTGCTTTCGTAAGCGAAATGGCACTCAGACACAGGGTACAGTTTAACACTGGTCTCAGCCAGCTTTATACAGGCACAGGTTTACAAAAAACAACAAAATCACTCAGCACGCACTGGCCACAACTTTATTATACATAGTGACCTTCTCTACTAGTGGTCAAGGCCTATCGCCGAGCACCACAGTCACATTGCTTACACAGTGCAATATACTGTACAGGCTTTCCTCAGCCTTTTGGGGGCCAGAGCCTATCTCTAGCTCCACTGCCAAGTAGCAGACCACGCCCTCTGATTACCCAGAGCAGCAAGGTTTTATCAACTTCCAGGGACCTTCCAAAAACCTGTCCTGAAACGTGGAATAGCCACCCACCCAACTGCAGCTGTTCCGGGAAAAGCCAGCCCATAATGGCTGGGCATCAGATGTACTAGCTATAGGTGACAGCAACCTAGTGTTGCTGACAGACAGAAACTGGCTTCCCCCATTGAGACCAGGCTCTCGATGTCACGTTTCTAGCAGGTGACCTCCTGTACGTCACCTAATGGCAGCACCATGTGACCGCCTAAGGCCGCTCTGCCACAATATATATGTACACAAATAAAAGTGTCACAACATGTTAAAAAAATTTTATTGTATTACATGGTCAATGGCCAAAAAACGTCCAAGCACTGCACAAAATCTGCACAAAAACCTGGACAAAATCATTGATAAAAACTGCTCAAAAAGGCAAAACACTGAAAAACTGGGTGTCTTTTGTACGTTTTTTAACAGAAAAAAGTCCAGTTTTCCAGGTTGCAATGGCTGTTCTGCTGAAATCGAAACCGGGCAGATTTTGTCCTTTGCCATTTGAATGCACCCTAAGTGATCCTTCTTTACAAAGTGCTCTATCTACAGCCTGTGTGAGCTGCCCCTCCTGGATGTTTGCCACTCCATAGATGTACATATCCTTAAAAGTGGGATTTTAAATAACCTGGAGACTTGATTTAATATTACTTTATATTTTTTTGTAATTCAAGATTTTTATTAATAAAAGAGTTTAGAAAAGAATCCAAATATTATTTTATCTTTTAAAAAGTATGTTTCATCCAGACAAACCCTTCTTGAAATGAAGCTGCGCTGGTATACTAGGGAAAGTTTACCGTTTTTGCTACAGCGCTAGAAATCACCTGCAAGCAACTGAATTATAAACTATGCTAACTACTTAAGAGTCATTGGTTAATACTGAGTTTATTATTAAATTGAAATTAATTTAAAAGGGGAACTTTCCAATATCACATTTGTAAAATTGTGAGCTTCAAGAAGTGTAGAGACTGATGTGACTAATAATAACAATCTCTGTACAGTGCTCTCGAATATGTCAGCTTATCATAAACTTAATAAAAAAAATAATCACATTGGTGGTTTCATTGGGTTCTATATGTAAAATCTTCCCATTTTGTAGACACTTATGGGGAAATTGTATGACAACTGTCCTTGGTCTAAGGACTTTCTTTGTTGTCCATAGACATAACCAATCAGATTGCCCTTAAATTTCTTCAGCAGCACCATATGAAATGAAAATGGAAAGCTATGGATTGGTTGCTATGGGCAACAAGGAAAGTCTTAGACCTAGACAGTTTTCATACATGTGGCCCTCAATTTTTGTATGGCAACCCAATTTTCTATTTGCCGTCTGTTGCTCCCAGATATGCTACTAGCATGTACAGTTCCATTTTTTTTTGTTCCCTTCAGCAGCTAATGGTGCTCCTTGTGCAGGGAAACCATGTGTTCCCCCATCATCAGAACAGGGTGAACATGGGCAGATGAGACCTTAGTGCTTCTCTTCACTCTCCATTGCTTTTACTAAGTGTTACTTATAGTGATGAGCGATTGTGTCAACTATTCGTTACTCGATTCGATAGTCGATATCGGCAATTGTCATGACGATATCCGCCTGATAGGTCTAATAACAGATTATCGCCGTTGACCATTAAAGTTATGGGAGAGGAACAACACATTCATTCTTACACCCAAACAGGGCTGGAGAAGCTGGAATTACATCCACAACAGTAAACTGGATATGTGTACATCTTAGGCAAGGGGACAAATTAGATAGATTATTAAAAAGGTACAGAAAAAAAAGTCACAGGGACCATTCCACTATCCCTGTCTTGTACCACAGCATGGACCCTTAAACCTGCATGATCCACAACAATTAAAAATTGCCAATTAGGCAGTATTATTTGAACCATCATTTTACTTGAATAGACATTTACTATCCCATGTCCTGGAACGCGCCTGACCCCCTAAACCTGTTCTGACCCACAGATTGCAAAAGTGCCGGTACAAAGGAGTCTTTCAACACCATTTAGTTGAACTGGACATTGATCATCCATGTCCGGGGCCACAGCATGAGCCCAAACCTGCATCGACCCCCAGATTAAAAAGTGCTGGAAAAAAGGAGTCTTTTGAACCACCACATATTAGTTGAACTGGACATTGATTATACTGTCAGAACCGCAGTATGACATTAAACCTGTTGACCCACAGATTAAAAAGTGCTGGAAAAAAGGAGTCTTTGAACCACCATTTTAGTTGAAGTGGATATTGACTTATGCCTGTCCTGACTGCAGCATGCCTTAATCCTGTCTGACCCTAAGATTTAAAAAGTGCAGAAAAAAAGGGTCTTTGAACCAACCATTTAGTTGAACTTGACATTGACTATACCTGTTCTGGACCGCAGTATGACCATTAAACCTGTCTGACCACAGATTAAAAAGTGCGGAAAAAGGAGTCTTTGAACCACCATTTTAGTTGAACTTGACATTTGGACTATCCCTGTCTGGACCGCAGCATGACCTTAAACCTGTTCTGACCACAGCTTAAAAAGCTGCCGGGAAAAAGGAGTCTTTGAAACCACCATTTTAGTTGACTGGATCATTGACATTTGTGGCCGTGATGGGAGCAACGGAGGACGATAAGAATGCTGGATGCAGGTTGCATTGACCACTGAAGAACAGATTGGTGCACAGCTGTTCGTTACTGAGTTTCACTGGGCATGAACCAGCAATGACAGGCCTGACGAGTATTGCAATCCGACCGATAGCTGCTTGCGTGTTGTCATCCAGCACTGGAAGGAGCACCTTCTCTCGTCTTTACCTCCATGTCCCTACACCCCTCCTTTGCTAGCTTACCACCTGCAATTCGCTCCAGGTAGAAACATATAAAATTTAAAGAGGTATTGGAAGAGTTTTTGAAGTTCTATTATTGAAAGACGGCAAATCAAACGCTATTCTTAAATCCCTCTCAATTTCCTACAGCCAACTAGGATTAGAAACAGAATTGTTTCTAGCGAATACCTGTGAAACTGCGGTCTGGTGGAAGCCCGTAAGACAAAATTCACAGTGTTCTTCATGCAGGCCCAGGGATTTACAAAAAAAACTGCCTCAGTAGGACTAGGAATTGATAGTTTTCAACCAAAATATCATCAAGTGCGCTATTTGCACCAAAACTGAGATTCATCCGAGCGCAATAAAACTATTCAAAAGTTACACGGAGAGACAATTGCATTTTTTTGCAGCAGATGGGACAATGGAAAACAGTTACTAGAAAATTTCTGTATCCAAATGTAAGTACAAGGTGGCTTTTGAACAAAACTGAGCTGCGCAAAAGTGAAAAACAGCTATTAAAAGTTATACAGATAGGAAAAGGTGGGTTTTGCACCAATGAAATAACCTGCAGTTACTAGAACAATTTCTGTATCCTAATGTAAGTACAAGGTGGCTTCTTTGAACAAAACTAGGGGGGGGGGGCTGCGCCAAGGAAAAACAGCTATTTAAAAGTTATTACAGATAGGATTAAGGTGGGTTTTGCACAAATGAAATACACCTGCAGTTACTAGAAAAATTCTGTATCCTAATGTAAGTACAAGGTGGCTCTTTGAACAAAAAACTGGGCTGAACCCAAAGTGAAAAACAGCTATATTAAAAAATTATTACGGATAAGAAAAAGGTGGGTTTTGCACCAATGAAAAATACACCTGCAGATACTAGAAAAATGTCTGTATTCCTTATGTAAGTTCAAGGTGGCTCTTTGAACAAAACTGGGCCTGCGACAAAAGTGAAAAACAGCCTACCTTTAAAATTTATACGGATAAGAAAAGGTGGTTTTTGCACCAAATGAAATACACCAGAAATTTTACTAGAAAATTTCTTATCCTAATGTAAGTACAAGGTGGTTCTTTGAACAAAACTATGCTGCACAAAAGTTAAAAACAGCTATTTAAAATTTTATACGGATAAGAAAAGGTGGTTTTTTTGCACCAATGAAATACACCTGCAGTTACTAGAAAATTTCTGTATCCTAACCTAATGTAAGTACAAGGTGGCTCTTTGAACAAAACTGGGCTACACAAAATAAAAGGTAAAATTTCACCTCAGGTGCGAGGTGTGCTGGGCAAAAAGGGGTAAAAAAAAATGCCATTTCAATGCAGGTTCAAAGCAGAGTCTGGGCTGCACAATATACACCCTCCTTTCAAAAGCCTGCCTGCCTTTATTTCTGTGTTCGTCCATCCCTCTCCCCACCCCCATGGCTGTACAGCGCTACATGCTTCTTTAAAAGTCTCTGTCTAACTAACTAAGAACTGAAATTCTCTAATTCTACCTATTTTCTAATGTTCAATTGCTAAAAGCATAGTTGTCCTGTATGTAAAAGAGAACTGTGTCTGAGCTGAGCTGTATTGAGAGAGACCTAGCACACATCCTGCTCTAGAGAGAGCCCACTGAAACACTGAGCGAACAGGAAAACGCTGTTCTATGTAAAACGAGGTCAGTGATTTTTCAGCCAATGACAACCATACACATCACAGTCATGACGTCGCACACCCAGCTCACTCTGCTCTATGCTCTAAGCTGATGTGCTGGCCGCCAAAATGACAGGAAGCGCCAAAAATGCCACGATAGTAATAGATTATCTGCAGATTGTCACCTAAAATATTGCGTGATCAGAAATTTCCGATCAGCTTAAAAATCGTGCTGATTTCAACTTTGTCGATTATAATTGCTCATCCCTAATCACCAGGAAAAAATTAACTGGTATGTGAAAAAATGCCATGTATTTTACTGACTACAAAAGCACAAACAGGCTTTGATAACCCTTGGATATAAATTGCGCTACAGAAATCACCAGGAAAAAATGAACTGGTATGTGGCGTGTAAAAACGCTATGTATTTTACTGACTACAAAAGCACAAACAGGCTTAAATAATCCTTGGATATAAATTATGCTGCAGAAATCACAAGGAAAAATTTACTCATCTTTGGCGTTTAAAAACACAGTTAATTTTACTAAATATAAAAGCACAAACAGGCTTAATTACCCCTTGAATATAAATTGCGCTACAGAAATTACCAGGAAAAAATTAACAGGTATGTGGCATGTAAAAATGCAGTGTATTTTACCGACTACAAAAGGACAAGCAGACTTAGTTAACCCTTGGATATTCAATTCGCTCCAGAACTGACCAGATGACATTAAAATGTATATGGGGCAGAATTAGACCCACCCTGGACTTGAATTACAATACCCCACAAACTGAATCAAAATTATAATGGAAGAGGAGCAGTCTCTGATAAAGGCTGTGACACCCCCCCAAAATCGCTGTTAAAAACAAATTTCTTTTGTGTGAGATCTCTGCAGCAGCGGCTGAACCAGCAGCACAATGAAAGCAGTGTGAGGAGCGAGTATGGCGTCTGGACTTATATAGTTCGGTGACGTCACAGAATCCCGCCGGTCTCTGATTGGCCTCATCTCTGCACATGTCATTGAGGGTCCTCCTTTCTTCCTCCCAGACTTCTCTGTCCCATGTCACGCCATGTGCTTGCGGCCATTTTATCAATTAAAAACACGCTTTGTTCCCGCGAGTCACCCCAAACTTCGACTTCTTTCAGAACCGAAGTTTTCCTGAAATTCTAAATAAATTCAACTTCGTTAGAATCGATTCGCACATCTTTAATGTGTATGGCAAGATAAAGGAAACTCACATTGAATAACATCAAGACAGGATCTGGGTCACATGAGTTATTATTAAACCTTTGTGAATATGCTTGTATTAAACAAATGGTGATTAGATGTGGTATGTTAAAAGCTAACCTACGTACCCTATTTTAAATAGGGTGTCTTTTCATGTATTTTAATATGGTATTAGTAAAAGTTAAGCTTTAAATTTAACCTTATTTAGAGAATTTTACAGTGATATTTTATTATTAAAAGTTACTTTTTATTGTAATATTAATTCCTTTTGTTGAAAAACAAACCACTGACAACTTGGCAGAAGTCCTTGTATATACTGTTGCAGAAGAGGGCCATTTTCACAAGCACATGTCAAAGAGCTGCAAAAAAACATTGACCTGCATTTATTTCAGGTTACCAGGGTTATTAGGGCAGTGCAAAAACTTACACTTTGTGCATGTGTAAATGCTGGTGACAAACACTGCAAACAAATGCTATGATTTCTTCATGTTTCTCACAGACCAAGATATGCATATATAAAATTTCACTAAATTACATCAATTATTTGTTGTGTACCACCCTGTATAACTCATTGAAGATTAAAGTTATTTTTGGTTTGAAAGGGGTTTTCTCTTCTCTCACATTGATGATATATCGACAAAATATACCATCAATATGTGAAAAGAGTGGGTCCAACCTCTGGGTCTTATAAGGGTCTTATTACTGGGTTTGAATGGGTTACTTTACCTGTTCCCTGGCACTTCTGGTCCTGCGGCACTGTCACTCTGACGGAACTTCCAGTGAAATGTCACAGAGCTAAACTCACTACAATGATTCATCTTATCTCAGTCCTGTTTTCTTGGTTTCATTTTGAATTCAGTGGTGTGTTTACTGGCTTCTACTAGGCTGCAGTAGAAGCCAGGTCTGTAGCTATAGCAAAGAGTGCTGGCAGCCTATCATGATAGATTGAACAGGTCTGTAGCTATAGCGACCTGTGGAGCTAATGCAGCCCATACAAGAGGGGATATCTAGGAATAGGTAGAATACTGTTAATGGACATATATTGCAAAGTGACTTGTTTTTGCAAGATCTTTAACATAAAAAGCAATCCTTGTAGTGAGACAACACCTTTAACATATTATTGCACCAGATGTGATGTCCGATGGATTTGACATTGGATTGACAGAGCCATAGGGTTAGAATTATAGTCAAGATTAAGGCTACATTTAGCTCCAAGGTCAGAGTGAAAAAATGGGACTTCGGATACCTCAAACCCAACTTTCAGATTCTTTCAGATTCTTTCATCACATGTGTTAGGGTTAGGACTTTTAAATGATTAATTTTGCATAAAATTGCATTTTATATCACATAGCAATCTTATCAGACAACAGTGTTTTAATATTCTTGGCACTGGCATTGACTTATCTATTTGTTTCCTGCATTTCAAAATGTATCTTTAATTCTTACATATTGCTTTTTTACAGATCAGAATGTGTTGGTCTTATACATACGGTAGGTAAGTATTGCTTTCCAGGTCTTAATTATTTGGTCAAATAAATGTTATCATAAGTTAGTTGGCACTTTAAATATATTTTCCATAAAGCTGTTAAATTTTAAGATGATGAAAATTTTCTGAAACTCAATTAAATTGAAAATCCTTGACTATTTCATCCTACTATAATTCAATTTTCCACAACTATTGCTTAATACTGTATGCTTATTTTAAGCACTTTGTCTGCTTTGGAGGAACTGTTCTCAAGCTCTTTATTAACAAAATCAACTTTCTTTATTGAACTGTGATTGTGATCAATCATGAGTTGTACAATCTACAGTCTCCATGGTGATATTTATTAATACTCTATGCTTTGCATCATTTTGTGCCCTGCCTACGGGGAAATTATAATGTTTGGCTTTTTTTTTTCTTCTGCATTTGGAAGTATTTTTATTTTTTTAAATTTTTTAGCATGGTTTAACTTGATTTGTCTTTTAGTTATTTTATTTTCTTTACTCTGTGAAGGTAATAGCTATGAATAAAACCTCTATTATCCATATAAAAAAAGTTAAAGAAGAAAATTTTTTAACATTTAACTGTATAAAACATTCACCGACATGGAAATAGTAAAAATGATCCATTCCAAGTCCATTGGAAAATACAATGGAGCAGATTTACTCATACTGTGAAATACATAAATAGAGTCAACTTAAACATGACAGTGCAGGAATACACAAAACTTATTAGTGGATCAAACTGTAGAACAAATTTAGTGCATTTTTATACACTAGAACTGAACAGAAGTTAATCTGTCACAACAAAAATATCAACCTTAACACTAAATAACATAAGCTTATTAAACAGAAAAAATTCAAGTTAACTACAAGTAAATTGACACAAATTGAAAACAATTAATTTTTATTGATACAAGATTAAAAAGTTGTCTATAAAATATGCACAGAATTTGGATGGTCTTCAAATACAAATAACTAGGGCAAAAATACATGATAAATAATAAGATGTAAAGTAGCATCAAAATAATGTAATTGTAAATAATTCAGAACATATATACTGTACTGCCAGTGCAATAATTCATTAGATTACTACAGAGCACCAAACAAATTTTAAACAGTAACATGAAAGTATTAAAGAGAATTACACCCATGATATTAATACTATAATTCATTATATAATACAATGTATGAAAAAAAATTTTTTATTTGTAGGGAGGTGCAGTTGTTTGTTTGCATTTTAAGTCTTTTCCACGTGGGTGTATATGTTATAGACAATTTTTTCAATCTTAATTTTAATAATAATACATTTTAATAATAATAATAATAATAATACAATTTTAATAAAAAAATGTTTGTAGTAAACTGTACATTTTTCGGTTTACTCTCTATACACTCTTGTTTAAACTAGTGGGTGGCTCAGTTTATGCCAATAATTGTGCAAAAACTTTGGCGCTTTTTCTGTTGCACATTGTTGCAGTCCAAGCCATGCCCCAGTTTCAGCAGGTCATCTCTCTTTTCCATTAAGTCATGTTCTTTGTAGAGTGGGCTGCAAAAATGTCTAGTGTCTAAAACACATTGCAGGTTTTATGCTATTCATTTATGGCAGTATTCTTGGCACAATTGTGATAGCAAAGTTGCCCCAATGGTTTCTACATATCTCAAATAATAAAAGCTAAACTCCACCAGAGATAATGACCAAGACCAAGATAATGCAAGCCATGAACAGGTGACAAGGGCAAAGTCATAGCTAGGCTTTATTTTACTTAGACAATGATTTTAAATGCAGGAAAAAGAAAAAGCAATTAATTTAGTTCTTACTAATAAACAACTGGAATGAATCTCCCTATTGGTGCTCAACAACCAACCAATCTAACACTCAATATGGCTTATTGGTAGCTTCTGTACCTGTCCACCAGTCCCACCAGATATATGAGTATGGTTGCAAAACACTCTTAAGTTCACAAGCAGTCTGTAAAGATAAAAATAAAGGACTATCTATAACAAAATAAAGATATGTCTGATATTTTTTATGCTTGATGAGGTCATGCATATAGTATTATTTTACAGTTCATGAAACGTGTTCAGATTAGTTTTCTTATTTATGTATTATATATGTTGTTTCCTAACTGTCCACGAAATTTTAGATGGAGTTGTCCAGAAGAAAAGCAGGTTGGCAACCATAGTAGAGATATTAGTGAAGAATTTACCCACTTAAATCTGAAATTATTGGACATCTTCTTACTCCTTCTGGATCCTCTGATTTATGCTATTTCTGCTTAATGTTCTTTCTGGGAACAACTGTCATTCCTCTGTACAGTATGTCACTCATATACAACCTATGGCCTTTTAAAGGTCCAGTATCGCCAAGTGATTCTGTCTTCTTCCATGTTTTTTTGAATCAACCATTACCCCCAATTCTTTGATTCTGTGCATAAAAGTCCATTTGGTTACATGACTTTTCCAATTTGTATTGCTTTCTGATTGATCTGGAATTGAGCTAGCTAGTAATTTTATCACATATTCTGTTTGATGCCAATCCTGATCTCTGTCTATTGCTTACAACTCAACTTCACCTGCCCTAACTTATGCCATTGTCAGTTGCATTGGCACTTAATTGGTATCGTTAGCCAATCCACACAACACTTTACCACAACAGGCTAAACTGGATGGATGTCTTTTTTCAGCCTTACAAACTATGTAACTATGTAACAACTATTGATAATATAGACTATTTGATGACCAGTGAAGTGGGTTTAGCTGTGAGAAAGTTCACACCTCCTTAACCCCTTTCCGCCGGAGCCAGTTTTGGGCTCTCTGACAGAGCCCCATTTTTTAAATCTGTCATGTGTCACTTTATGTGAGAATAACTTTTTGACACTTTAACCTATCCATGTGATTCAGAGATTGTTTTCTCATGACACATTGTGCTTTAAGATAGTAAGAAATTTTGGTCCAAAAAATGATTGTTTATTTGTGAAAAATATCAAATTATCGTGAAAAATTTGAAAAATTTACCAATTTCAAACTTCAAAAATTTCTGCATGTAAGACAGATAGTTATTCCACTCAAAATAGTTTATAACTAGCATCTACCATATGTCTGCTGTAGTTTGGCATAATTTTTTTAAATGTCTTTTTTTTTTTTACGACATTAGGGGGCTTATAAATTTAGTAGTAATTTTCAAATTTTCAAGAAAATTTGCAATATACATTTTTTAGGGACCAGTCCAGTTCTAACGTGACTTTGATTGGCCTGTATGTTAGATACTCCCATAAATGACTTCATCTAAGATACTACACCCCTTAAAATATTCAAAACCGCATTTAGAAAGTTTATTAACCCATTAGGTGTTTCACAGGAATTAAAGCAAAGTGGGGAGAAATAATATACAGGCATCATATGTCCTAGGGGGAGAAAAACTTGGAGAATCGCTTGTTGAGAAAGATCTGGGCGTTCTTGTAGATCATAAACTACAGAACAGCATGCAATGTCAATCAGCTGCCTCTAAGGCCAGTAAGATATTGGCGTGTATTAAAAGAGGCATGGACTCGCGGGACAAGGATGTCATTCTACCGCTGTACAAAAGCATTGGTGCGACCTCACTTAGAATATGCTGTTCAGTTCTGGGCCCCAGTTTATAGAAGAGATGTAATAGAGCTAGAGAGAGTACAAAGACGAGCAACCAAACTTATAAGGGAATGGAGCATCTTAGTTATGAGGTGAGGTTAGTAGAATTGAACTTATTTAGTCTTGAGAAAAGACGGCTTCGGGGGGACATGATTAATTTATAAAATATATAAATGGTCCTAACAAAAAGTATGGGGAAAATTATTTCAGGTGAAGCCCCCTCAAAAGACAAGGGGACATTCCCTTCGACTAGAGAAAAAAGGATTTAATCTCCAGAGGAGAAGAGCGTTCTTCACTGTAAGAACTGTAAATCTGTGGAATAGCCTGCCTGAGGAGCTGGTCACGGCAGGAACTGTAGAGAGTTTCAAGAAAGGCTTAGATACCTACCTTGAACTAAAGAATATTAATGCGTACGTAGCTAGGTAAAAATTCTGTATCCATCCGGTGGTCGGCTCTGGGGTCAATATATGGTCCTAATACTGGAGCAGTTGGGTTCTTGCCTTGTGGTTTCGAGCATTAACCCAGTGAGAGCCTTGGCTTTAAGAAGTCCTTGTCTCTCTCCCTCGGACCCACAATTACCCACCCTTGTTGAACTCGATGGACATTTTCTTTCTTTTCAACCTACAACTATGTAACTAAGTAACTATGTAACTATGAGGGAAAAATTTCAAAATTTCACTTTTTTGCAGATTTTCCAATTTTTAGACAATATTGACATAGATATATCGGAAATGTTGATCAGGGAAATAGTCCAAATAAATATATGATATTCCCCAATTCTGCCGTTTTCACAGAGATATCCCATATTAGGCCCTAGTTCCATTTATATGGCTCAACCACAAGTCCACAGAGTAGAGGAGTCACCTACTGGTACCCTGGGGCCCATTATCATTACATTTTATTTAGGGGCCATATCCAGGTTTGCGACACCCTAAGTTCCAAAAACTTAATATAAACCCCTAAAAAGACCCATATTGGAAACAACAAATGAAACCCCTTAGGTATATATCCAAGAGGAGCAGTGAAAGTATATCGGACTCCCGACATGCGTTTCACAAATTAATTTAGCGAATCGGCTCTGAAAAAAAAAAAATAAATATATTTGTACCAATAATCTGCAATATTAGGCTGAAAATGTTTAATTTTTACAATGGAAATCTTGGAAAAAAAGCCCCAAAATTGTGTACGCACTTACTTCCAAGTTCTTTAATACACCACATGGGGGGTAAACTAACTGCTGTAATTGGGGCGCATGGCAGGGGGTACAAAGGGAGGTGAAGCGCTATTTGGCTTTTTGGCGCAACAGATGTTGGTGGGTGCCAGTCCACATCCCAAAGCCCCCAAATTACTAAACAGGTATAAACCATCCAAAGATACCCCATTTTGGATTCAACACTAGTGTTTAGAGATTTTTAATCGCAAAGTTGAAATCGCAAGGTATTTATTATGGATATCCGAAATTTACCAATCAATAATAATAATTAAGGTTTAAAAACTGTGCAACATCTATTAAGATCGCCCATTTTTCGCGCTTCCCTTCCCAGTAATTTCGTGTCTTCCAGCAAAATCATATTACAGAAAAATAGCAGTGAGATGTGTGTGGCGACGTCATGACTGGGAATGTGTATGGTTTGCGATATGTCTGTAGAAAATCACCATGACCTCGTTTTACATAGAACAACAGCGTTTCCTGTTTCAACGCCTCATTACCTCTCACTACACATAGGATAGGACTGCGTTCTGCTGTTGCAAAACAGCTCACGAAATTCAGTTCTATTTCTGCAAGAGAAACCCTACTAATTACTGTAATCCTTCCAATTATTACATTAGGGATTTAACATTTTATGTAGTTATCTAGAGAATTTTAAAGCGAATCTACCACAGTCAAAATTTACCGGCGGTGGAGACGGCGGGGGGGGCCCCCGCGGCGACACCGACAAGCTCTATCTTTAAAGAACACTGGATAATATTTCACCAGACCTTTTATGTAGACATTGTAGTGGAATATCTTTATTATTAACAGTTTGCTATTGAAATATCTCCTGGATATTGGGCATCCCTGAATTATATTTGATACAAAACCCCCAAAAAATCATTTCTAGTAACTGCTGGTCTCTTTGTTAGCTGCAAAACCCACTTTTATTATCAGTATACATTTTCAGATAGGTTTCAAATTATACCCATAACACCTGTGACTGTTGATATATCACCTTGCACTTAAATTACAAACCAGCAATCTTGTAGTCAGCCACATTTATTGTTTGATGCCAAAATACCCGTGTATCAAATATGAAAACATCCAAAGTTACGTGTATTTTTGACTTTTTGCGCACTCAAGTCGCACTGATTCATATGACTCAGCATCAACGAGAAATCTTAAAACATCAATTCTATATTCACCACAGGTGAATTTGAATTTGCAAAAAAACAGTTTATTATATCAAAACATAACAGTACTGTTTTTTGACTTTGCGACTCAGCACTGTTTCATTGTACGCAGCTCTACTAAATCTAAAAACAGCAATTCTATATTCACCACATTGAATTGAAAGGTGCAAAAAATACAGATTATTATATTTCAAAACAAAACAGTTCCGTGTTTTTTTGACTTTTGCGCACTCACACTGTTATCTACCAGCACTACGTAAATCTTAAAACACTATTCTATATTCGACCACCAGTTGAATTGAAATGCAAAAAATACAGTTAATAATACAACACATAACAGATACGTGATTTTAGGACTTTTGCGCACTCAGCACTGTTTCATAGACGAAGCAACTACTTAAATCTTAAACAGCAATTCTATATTCACCACAGGTGAATTGAAAGGTGCAAAAATACATTTTTATAATATCAACACATAACAGTTACGTTTTTTTTACTTGCGCACACACCTGTCATTGACGCACAATCTTACGTAAATCTTTAAAACACAATTCTATATCACCAACGAGTTAAATGAAAGGTCAAAAAATACAGTTTTATTATATCAAAACATAAACAGATTACGTTTTTTTTGTACTTTTGCGCACCCAGCACTGTTCAATTGACGCAGCATCTACGTAAGATCTTAAAACTGCAATTCTATCTTCACCACAGAGAAATTGAAAGGTGCCAAAAAATACCAGTTTTATTATATCAAAAACATAACATTTTTACTTTTTTTTTTGGACTTTGCGCACTCGCACAGTTCATTGGTACTCAGCATCAACGTAAATCTTAAACCGCAAATTACAAATTCACCACAGTTGATAGAAAGTATTCAAAAAATACAGTTATTATATCAAAACCCTAACATTTACGTGTTTTTTGACTTTGCGCACTCACACTGTTCATTGACGCAGCATCTACGTAAATCTTAAAACAGCAATTCTATATTCACCACAGGTGAATTGAAAGGTGCAAAAAATACAGTTTATTATATCAAAACATAACAGTTACGTGTTTTTTGACTTTTGCGCACCCAGCACTGTTCATTGACGCAGCATCTACGTAAATCTTAAAATAGCAATTCTATATTCACCACAGGTGAATTGAAAGGTGCAAAAAATACAGTTTATTATATCAAAACATAACAGTTACGTGTTTTTTGACTTTTGCGCACCCAGCACTGTTCATTGACGCAGCATCTACGAAATCTTAAAATAGCAATTCTATATTCACCACAGGTGAATTGAAAGGTGCAAAAAATACCGTTTATATACCAAAAGATAACAAATACGTTTTTTTTGGACTTTTGCCCAGTCCAGATTTGTTGATAGACACCTTGCAGTTAAATTTGAATCCAGCAATTTTTGTTTTGATTAGAGGGATTTGAGAATAGCTGTGATTTGCCGTCTTTTAATAAGAGACTTTCCAAAACTATTCCATACCTTCTCAAATTTTTATATTTCTGAACATGGAGCGAAATGCAGGTGGTAAGCGAGCAAAGAGGGGGGTAGCACATGGAGGTAGAGGTACGAGAGAAGCTCCTTCCAGTGCTGGCGACAACACGCATGCCAGCGGATCGTCAGTTGCAGGACCGTCGGCCTGTCATCGCTGGGTCAGGGCCCTGTGAATCTAAGTAACGAACATCGTCGCCAATCTGTCCTTCAGTGGTTAATGCAACCTGAATCTAGCAGTCTTACCTCCTCGTCCTCGCAGTCACGGCCACAAATGTCGTCATCAGCATCATCAGCATCCGTCCAACATGAAGCAGCCCAAATGTCAACTCGTGTACCCACCACTGTGGATAATCCATTGTCTGAAGACCTCTTTGATGACAAAATGCGGTTTGGGTCAGAAGGCATGTTAAAAGATCAAGAGGATGATTTAGTCTGCTCTGACGCCCAGTTACTGATGCCATCAGAGGAGGTGAAGGAAACCGTCAATCGGCAAAAATCCCGGCGTCGGCAACGCCTTGCAGTGCCCCTTGCTTGTAGCCCGCAGGTTCTGGATGCAGTAATTCAGGACGTCCAAGTGACCTGTGTTGATGATGATGATGTTGACGACATTGCGGATACATCCTGGTATTTTCCGCAGAATTTGCTTGCGAGCGCTTCATCATGGAC